>JAYMTF010000278.1:0-41402 GCA_036897485.1 Pelargonium nanum
CCAGAACGGGTCAAAAAATCAAACCAGCGACGGAATCAGTGACGGAAATTCCGTCGCTAATCAGCGACGGGTTTCCGTCGCAGACAATCTGCGACTGTCGAATCAGCGACGGAATCCCGTCCGTCGCTATTCCGTCGCAGATCATGATCAGCGACGGAATTTTGCTGATCAGTGACGGAATTTTCCGTCACTGATAAGCAAAATTCCTGTAGTGAAGGGGTAAATATTTTAGCGGGGCTTTTGTATGTGCAGTAAAATCCATAGAGTTCTATAGCATTTCATTTGTTGTCCATTATCTTTAGGAAAAGTCTTCTATTACATGATAAGAAAAACAACGGCGTTACATTTTCGTTTTCATGAGTGCACAGTGATCTCACTTCATTGAACTGCCAACTATTTACACAGTTGTTTACTTTGTTTACCTATATTATCTTTCAGAATAGCCTGTTAGTTCATGATTAGAAAAGAAAAGAAAAAGTTATATTTTGGTTTTCACCAGTACACAGTGATCTCACCTTTAAAAAAAATTAAATGATGATCATGACGCAGAAAAGAGAAGATTTGAACACATCTTTGATATCATAAATAACAATTTGAGCCAATAAGGTCTCTTAATCGATGGCAGAGAGAATCATGCGAACAAGGGAGGATATATATCATATGATTATATGAGTTACTTGATCAACTCAAGGAAGTAGGCAAACCTTATATGAAATCGATCAAATCAAGCTAAAATAAAACTGGCATTAAATTAATCCAAACCTGACTGCATGCCATGCATAATACGGCTAGAGCAGGTGTTCTGACTTTGCTCAGCTGAGTAAGAAAGAAAGCTGGGCCCAAAAACCCAATTGATTGCATGATCTGCAACAGTAAAAAGGTCCAAAGAGTTATCTTCAAGCAGTGGAATGCAAGAATTTTAATCAAAATGGGTCACTCATTTACAAATTTTGTCATTAAACAAAATGCAGACAATTACACCATCTAGGAGCCAGTTCTGCATAATCTTTTATTTATTCCATCAATAAATATAGTAGGGTACACAGATGTATACTGCATAGAATTCCCACTTTTTGTTTTCTTTTAGATATATATCTTTTCTTAAGATAATTTTTCCCACCATGGTATTTTAAGATTATAAAGCAATTTCCATAAATGTTGGTATTTTCCAACAATCCCAATTAGGAGTCGAAGCAGTTATAGCACTTACCTTCCGAACTGTTGTTATGGAAAAACCTCGGCTCACAAGTGGGTCGGCAATCCAGCCTCCTATATTTGCAAAAACAGCCATGGTCAGCCATGGCAAGACACACAGGAGCCCAGACTCAGTGAGGTTAAACTTCAGAACCTACAAAATAGCCAAAAATATATTCAACCATCTGATAATCATGTTAGTTTATATAAAATAGTATTGCTTCTCTGTGTCCCGTACCTAAAACATGCTTTTACATAGCAAACAGAACAATAATAACAACATGCATTTCCACTCAGTGACACCTTCCTAATATTAATGTGCATCTTTATAACTTGTTGATGTAGCATAGCAATTACATGCTGAGACATATCAATGAAAATATATGTACAAACAGAATCATCATATAAAAGAACAAGATAGCTGATGCTAATGAAATTTATCCAGGAGTAAACAGTACTTTCTGGTTAGATACTCTGGACCTTTTTTTTGTAGTAGCTAAGCAAGTATGTGCATCAAACTCATGGATGTCCCCTAAAGTGATATTCTTTAAATAATATCATATCCATACATATACTCTTGTCCCATCCTAGATTGGCTCATATACCTGATTATAGTATGTTGGCATCCACGTAAGAAGAATGAAAGTTCCCCAGTTATGGCAAAAGTGAGAGATAATAAGAGCCCAAACAGGTCCTTTTGATAAAATTAATTTCCATGGAATGACAGTAACGGGTTCTTTTGATACGCTACTACCCAAGATAAGCTTTTCTTCCTCCACACTGAGATTTGGATCTTCCTTCGGCGAGCTATATGCCTGGAAAGAGACCAAAGAAGAAGACCAATAGATCCTTTGCAGTGTCAATAAATCGTTGCTTTGAAAACAAGCAGATGGTGAGTGTAAATCTATAAAATTAACATGAACTCATGAAATGGAATCTAAAGCAATTCATATTTATTTATTTATTCACATTATCTTAACATACCATGTCTGCTACAAAACTTTTCTCAAAGTATGATGGGGATCCAAGAACATAACAAGCAATTGAATTAGATTAAAAACATGCTATAATCTAGATTTTGAGTATATGATTTAAGACTTAAGAGTTTGTGTAACGACAAGTCTTGTAAGGTTCTCACCCCATTTCCTGATTAGGCAAATGATAGATTAAAGGTTTTACTGGAAATCAGCAGTAAGAAGGGAAAACTTACTTTACTCAGCCATAATGCAAACCAGATACTCCCAAGAGAACCAAATGAGTAGAATACAGATGGCCACCCAAATTTGTGGATTAGAATGGGGGAGAAAGCCAACCCTGTCACAGAACCAAGATACATTCCACTATACACTAGTGCAAGTGATCTGCTTCTCTCTGATACTGGAATCCACTTGGAAAGTATATTATTCATAGCAGGCATGGCAACACCCTGGTAAGAATTGAAATAACTGAATGCAAAATTTGTAACAAAGCAGGAACTAGATAGGACACAATTTTGAAGATGAGACAATATTCTTTGTATCAGTTAGAAACTACTATTTAAGAGATAAAACACTGAGCCACTAAACGGTAGGGATCAAGCATACTCTAACTTGTAAGAAAGTAAGATGTTAGACTGTCTCTATCAAAAAAAAAAAAAGAGATGTTAGACTGTCTCATTTCTCTCAATGTATAACTGCTGTAATTTTCATTTAGATGCCATCAGAATTTAATTAGAAAAAAAGGGAGTAGAGTGTAAGACAATACCTCTTCAAGGTAGAACAGGCCCAGTTAGAAAAAAAAAATTATGTAGCTCATGATTTATACTACTTCACAGTTATCAGTTTATCATCTAATGCCCTACAAATTAAATCATAAGGGAAATATAAGCAGAGGCCAACCTCACCAATCCCCATGAATGCACGCATGACAAGCAAAAAAGGAAGCCCGAGTCTTGCAGCAATAGGTGTCAAAATGGTTGCTATCGACCACCATACAACTCCAAAACCCAATACCCGCTTCCCACCAACTTTATCTGCCCATATACCTCCCAAAATCTGGCAGAAATATAGAATTCTTGTATAATTAGTTAAAGAGGTGGCGGTAGGAAAGGAATTATGTTCATAATGCAAGGATCAACATAAAAAGGCAGCACAACCTGCAGAGAGAATAAGACAAAACCAAACATATTAATGGAAGAACCAAGTACGTGCCAAGGATCTTTATTAGATATTGAAAATATAAATAAAATAAACTTACTTAAATAAATTGCTAAAACAATTGTGAGGGTTTAAAGTCAAACCTGAGTAAGTAGATAACCCCAGAAAAAAGAAGACTGAATTAAACCAACGGTTGCACTGTTCCATTTAAACTCTTGCGACATTGGAAGTATTGCAATGCTCATGTTTACCTACAAGAACCAATATTTTAGTTTGCATGTAAAGGTAGAGCGTATCTGGCAACAGATAAGCTTAGCTACAAACATATTTTAGGTTACAATTGTAAAAAGAATTTAGATATTTTATTGTAGTTTGAGACATCTAGCAAACACATGCATTATGACACTTTCATATAAACTATAACGGCAGGAATGTACAACTGAAAATTTATAACTCAGTCTGGAGAAATTTAGATTAAGGGCGGCGCAAGAATAAAGAAACTAAATCAGCAAAATACTCACACGGTCCATGTTGCATAATAGAAATGCTGTAAAACAGAGCAGTACAATCACCCAGCGCTTTGGAAACTGCTCCCACCATGGAGATACATTTCTTCCTACTAAAACAGCTTCACCTGCCCCCTCCAAGGATGATGCCAGTGAGTCCAAATTTGCATCCGGTATGTCAGCTTCCTCAGATTTATAGTAAGCACGGATCCTGTCAACCTTCACCTGCTCAGAATTTTGGTGTTGCCAGAATCTTAGACCAATCCTTTTGAGAGCTGTGTGTTGAGTTCGGCGGCTGTTAGAGGGATCTGAAGAAAGATAGTAGTCGGATCTCCCTCTAGTTCTTTGCCTACTATTGATGCCACACCGGAATGACATAGGAGAAGGATGCTTCCCCTCACATATAATTGCCACAGGTTTGAGAGTTTTTCTGTCTGAAAGGTCAGCCAGGCGAAGGGGGCAATGTGAGTATCTAGATATGGAACAATGCGCTGTTAAAGTATATAGTCTTTTGTGGAGCACATTCCCTTGTCCATATCGAGCGGAAACCATTCTGGAACGCTCTCCTTTCTGATGTGAAATAACTTGTTCAGTTGAATATGCTTTCCCTGTCAACAGTCAATAATTAGAAAAGTGTTTAAGAGAGGCTCAGGGAGAAAATAATAAATGCAATTCTAAACCAAACGTTCTATCTAGGAAACCAGTATATAACCAGGTTGTATACATTTAAGAAATATAGGCAATGCACCCAGATAATTGAATTATATAATTTCCAAAATTATACTTAAGAGAAATAGCACCAAAGCACTGGAAAAAGATGCATCAGCAAAAGAATTGATATCTCCTGATTAAACCAAAAGAACAGACAAACAATCCCTTTTTCCTTCTCTTTTTTTAATCTTCCTAACTCATCTTGGAATGTATCAACAAAAAATTATGGAACCATTCCCAAGGAATCGAGAATTCTCCCAAATTACTCATTGAATCTGATTTTATCCTGCATCAACCCCTATTCTCTCAAGTCACACTGCCCATCCTAGTTAAAGAAACCCACCAAATTTGGTAGATTAATAGCAAAACACTTGTTGAACAACAAACTGCAATCATTCTAATTATGGTAATAATCATGCAGATAATAAATAGAAAGAAACTCATAAAATAGCAACAGCTCTCTCTTTCTCTCTCTCTCTCACACACAAGAACTTGCATTCATACAAAATTGCGAAGAAAATTGAGCTGCAGAACAAAAACGTCATCGACACTGTACTGTAACTCATACTAAGCAATAAGCAGATAAAAAATTGCCACAGAAACATAATCTTCACATGCCAAAGATCAATTCCGCAAAATTGAAGAAGGAGTTTCCAATTAACACACAATCTAAAGTAGAATCTGCATGCCACAAATCCACAGCTCAAACGAAGAGTCAACTAAAATGCAGGAGCAAGCACAGCAAGCGAATTACACAGTCTGTGTGAGCAGATAAGATACAATTCGAGAGCGAAATTGTACGTACCTGAACCGATAAATGACCCGAAATTCCGGTTCGAAATCAAACCGCCAATCGCCATTACTCAAACACAGAAGCTATCACCAAGCAACAACTCGGAGCTCGCAGCTCTTACGCCATTAATTTCAGAGCTCGAAAATGACCCAATAAAATGCGTCGATGTTTCAAGCTCACTCAAGAGAAAAAGAGAAGATAAACAGAGGTTTTAATTCATACGAATTTCGGCGATTTTTAATTTTTATTTATTTATTGATATTTCAAAAGCGGGAAGGTGTCAGAGGCGTTTATTTACCCGCTGAGAGGGTGACACGTGGCGTATCATCCTCGTGACGTTGTTTCTGCATCTGGAAGAGGACAGATTCATCCTCCATGCAGCTTGCATTTACGGTTGTTTTTGTGGAGCTTAGGGGTGAATAAAAGGTTACTTCGAGGGTATTTTGGGGAAAACATAATTATAGAATCTGAGCCGTACCTGACAGAAACGGCTTTCGTCGTCGTGAAAAAGTCTGGCGCCGGAAAAGGTAGAAAGCGAAAATGTATTTTTAATTAGAAAAATGTGATTGTGAGATTTTTTTTAGGTGGCGTTGGTTAAAAATAAAAGTACGTGGAATATTCGGAAGGCGACACTTGGCAGATGCTGTGAATGTTTGTAATGTAGCCCGACAAGATGGGTTCTATGATTTCACTAGAACTCCCAGCTGGGCTAAGGCCTTGATGATATCATACATATATATATATATGGCCCAAAATTGGACAAATACTCGTTTATTATTATGTTTGACAAATACATAATGGACTAGACCCCTCTGACTTAAAGAGCATTATAGACGAATTGGACTTGAACGAGTCTTGACTTCACCCTCGGGCTCTCACCCAATCCACCGCATCTCGCAAGGCTAGAGCCTCCGCATCCCGAACTTCACAGTAGATAGGCCACCAAGACTGACCTCCTACCCAAACTCGACTCAAGAAGTCTTGAACTATCCAACCATCTCATCTCCTGTTGTTTTGTAAAAAAAGCCCCATCAACATTGAATTTTATCCGCCCACGCAGTGGTTTTCTTCACTCCTCCCATGCTGAAAGCTCACAACGTACCAGATTATTATTATTGTTATTACTATCTTAAAAAAGAAACTAAATATAAAAATATAACCTATAAGAATTATTTTGGATGTAACCGACTCAAAGTGTCATTATATAGTAAATTCGAATACTCGAGCGTATGAGCATATCTAGCCTCGAGGTCTCTCAATTAGCAAAATCAGAGCCGCATCAGGTTCAACACAAGCTTCTTCAACCTTAAGGTGGCTTAACTCACATTTCTCCATTATTTGTTGGTAAAGTTTGATATGTTTTGTTTGGCGAAAATATATAAATAGTACTAGAAGTTGTGTCTTGATACATCATGCGTTCACGTTTGATTGAACAAAACATTTGAGAATGTTGAACCTCTATGTAGTGAAATTATTTAGAGAAAGACATGTTTAGTTTGGTTTTAGATGTGCATTTACAGTGCTTATGGATTTAAAACCGATCACTCTTCTCATGTTATCTTTTAGTTTTTAAATGGACCAATGCATCTTTTTTATGTACAAAAGTGGCACATCATCAATATTCATATTGTAATGCATCTTACAAATGACACATGAACTGCTATATAATTATTTTTAACGGATAAAATTAACATCGTTAGTGAATTTGATATTTTATCAAAAATGACTCATTTGTACCTTTGATCAAACTTCATGCACCTAAAATGCGCATGCCTTTTTGTATTTTCCTTACCACTTAATAAGAAAATGCAAACTAATGCAAAAATTTGTTATTATTAGGTTTAAATAATTAAAAATGGGTTTGGGCTCACTCAAATTTGTGTCAGCCCAATCTTCCTGGTAGTTTTTAGTTTGGCCCGTAAAAACCCGCATGTTTATCTGTGACCACAAATCCGCCAAATATACACATGAACGGTGCGGTCAAGTGTCAACGGGCTAAAAATCCACGGACTGTGATGAACAGTTTGAACCGCAATCTAGTCCTACAAGCGGTTATCTGAAATTGAGCACAACCCTAATCCCTACCCACCTTTAAATTGGCTTTAGATTAGAGCTGGCTTTACAGATCCGACTCGACGGTATCTGAAATCCAGCCCATTTTTTGGCAGGTTCGAGTCTACATTTATCACCAAAAAAATCGGTTCAGGGTCGGATTGAATATGATACAAAAACGTCAAGCTGGACATATCCGCAAAAAAATGTGTTTTATGCTCAAAACTCGAACAAGCTTTTAGATTGGGCGCAATACACCCACACCCACACCCAAACCCGAATTGAGAGCTCTAGGTTGAAAAAACTCAAGGAAGTCCCCGAACACGTAAGAGAGGGTCACGAGTCACGTGTGGTGTGGGTGGGCGACGTTTGATCAACACCCTCCCTCGCCTCAAGACGGCGACGCACCTACAGCAGCCATAGCCATAGCCATAGCCATAGCCATAGAGCCACATCTAGAGCGAGAAAGCTCCAACACAGAGACAACAGGTAGAGAGAGAAACTACCGTACACTTTCTCGCTCATCGTTTTCGATTCCATAGCTTCTCATTAGAAGCAAACTACACAGATACCTTGTCCCCATTTCACACTCACAAATTTATATCATTTATCGGTTCCCGTGTTCGCAGACGAACCGCCATATCTCAGCAATCCAAAGCTCTCCGTCTCAGTCTCCAATATCTCTCCCACAGGTACGCAACGCTTCTCTTCCTCCATTTCTGCCTATTTATCTTCCCGATTATCTTATCTCATCTACTCTTGCTTATTGGATCGCTTCATTGACAATCATGCCTGTTTCAACCAGTTCCTCTGCGTAGAGTGCTATCTGGATTTTGCTTTTTTGTACTGGCTTGCTTTTCATCTACTTGTTTCTCCTGAAAGGCCTCTTTTTGTATTGATGCTATTGCTGAGGATTAGGTTTTCTTTGCCTTGTCTTCCTTGTAAGCTGCTGCTGCTATTCAAATGTGTGTTTTCTTGGAATTTATGTTGAATTTAGGATACTACACTGGGATTGATGAGCTTACAGGTTATTTATGTGTGTGAGGTGTTGAAGGTAGCAACTTTGTTGGAACTCTAGGAAATGGGATGCTGGGTAGATTTAAAACTAGGGTTTTGGCTGCTCGTTAGCTGCAGAGACTTGTTGATTCACAATCAAATTCAACTAAAGATGAAATTCCAACTTGTCTCGTCAAGATGAGATTGAAATCACCTCTAACTTATAAACCATACAATAAGCCACATTAGCAGTAGCTCAGAATTACCCCGAATATATTTTTTTATGAAGAAATCTGAAGCAATGAAATATATATATTTCATGGGACTTCTTTTGTAATGGATGGTTGGAAGTGCTTATACTCTATTTTGGCTCCTAATGCCCAAAATTGCAATTGCACTTGAAATTTTGTGGGGAAAAAAACACTGGACATTAGGTAAAAGTTAAATTTTGAATATGATTTTATCTAACCTTTTCAGTAATGGACAATGCATAGGTTCCAATTGTGGTCTTGTGCAAGGTACACTACAAAAGAATTGGAAATCCAAATGGACAGCAGTCAGTGAGATAAAAATTAAAGAAGAAATCTATGCTTCGGTAATGTTCACAATGATAAAATCATGAATTGATTAAGAGTGCCCTTGCCCAGATTTAATTTGTATTACACCCAGATCATTTTTGACACGTAGACACGTAACATTGGGTGTCTTCCTCATAGTTAATAAAACAAAAAAATGCTTTGCATCTTTGAAATTATGACAATGACAATGAAGATAGTGTTTGAAAATATTAAAGCTATATTGGAGTTTAAATGATCAAATCTTCCCATATTTGACTGAATGTCTGTCATCTCCTTTTTTGTACTAGTTGAATCTGAGGCTTCTGTCAAAAATCTGTTAGGAAAGTTGTCGGTTGCATTACATCATCTTAAAAAGTTTTTTAGTTATTTTCTGCTTTATCCCATAACATACGAAGGAAGGAGCATTAAATGGATTTATACTACTATTTTGTCCTTTTATATTCTTTCTTTTTGGTATTAGAGCAGAGATCCACCCTCACCAAACCAACTACTTGTGCGAACCCCAGGTTGTGTGTTCATGCTTCTTTACTTTGTCACAAGATTCTTTTCCTGTCCTCTACATTCATTCAAAAAATTGGAAGTTAATTATCACAATTGATTTAATTAATATGATGATTGATGTGTTTGGTAAGTTTAGAATAGTTATATTGGATTTTCGTCTCGAATACTTGACCTCCCAATATGGCAAGGTTAACACTTACAATGAGATGAAAGGACTGTTATTTGTGTGCATATGCTTCAGTGTTAGGTATCTTTCGTTGAGCTGTTCTTTATTGAATTACTAGAATAAATTGTTTTGCAATTAAAGTTATGAGAAGTAGATACATGGAAGTGATTATATAAACAATTGGCAAGTATAGTCAAGTTGAACATGAGAGTTAGTTTCAATGAATTAAATATGTTTTATTTAACTTCCTCGTCACTGCAAAAGCTTATTGTATTGGTGACTAGTTTTGTTATAAAAGAGAGAATGTACAATTTGGTCAAAAGTGGAATACATATGGGACAATCTTGTCTGGCAAAAATGCTTAACTTTTCCATTGCTCTAGGAAATTAACTTATACGCCTCCCCATGGGGAAGAAAAAAGTGGTAATGTATGGGAAATGGGGATTTTGGGATACCCAATTCCTAATATGGATAAGTTCATTTTCCTATAGTCCCAAATTTCTCCAATGCACACACTTATCCCAATTTTGTCCCATGCATGATTTAAGTTTAAGCACAAAGTTACAGAAACTAATGCATGTCCCCATGTTATCTGTGTACTGTCTTGTGTTATGAGGTTGGTTTGGTTATGATTTAAATTGAAATTGTAACTCGTAAATCATTTTATATCTATTCTTTGCATCAGTTTAATCGTTTTTATTTTCAAAACTCAAGAAATTTGGACCCCAAATGGATATGTAGTCCGTTATACCATACTTGTTTGTTAACCAGCATTTCCATGATGGCCAATTTTCTGTCCTGTAGTGTGTCCTGCTTTGTCAATTTGGTGAGCTATTCAGAGAAACATTCTTGAGAACTGCTGCTGATACTTCTGCTAATGGAATGGGGTCTTCTACCATCTTGGGTGTCATTTCAGAAGACACAATACGAATTTGATAAATTCTACTGCTAAATAAGGATACCGATTCCCCATCTTTGAATCAAGCTTTGGATCCCTATATCGCTGGAATTTCTACTTAATCCACAAAACAGTTCCTTATATTTATTGTTCTTGGTTGTTGAAGGTCTGAAAAGATGTCAGAAGTCGATAAAGCCGTCATTAAACCAGAGGTAAGCCACATTTGTTTTTAGATACAAAGTGACCTCTCTAGATCTCCCTCTCTACGGGCTCACACACACACAGACACATTTTATGAGATACATATCCGTCAACTACAATATCCTTTTTCTACTGATATAAACTCTTTCTATGTGAATGATGGGCTCAAGCGGTATTTTTTGCTCCAGTATTTTAGCCTTTGATTTGTCTAGTTATGAGGATAGTTGCCTGACTTTGTTAAAATTATTTGTACAGAGTCTACATACAATTTAATCTGTTACCTATCTGTGAATCTAATGTTGCTTTGTTTAATATCTTCTTGTCATTCAGGAGAGAAAGGGGTAGGATGGTAAGTAATGGTTGTTAGGCATTGTTTTCTAGATGCAGGGAGCTATTGCTTTAATTATTTTATTTTAGACTACTGATGTTTATCATACTATGTTCTCTTTTCCCATATTAGTGAGTAAGGAAATGGGTGGGAGTTTTAGAGGGATTGCTTTTACTTGGTCTGCTTCCAAAAGTTGAGTTCACATACATATGAGGTTTGGAGGGCCTAAAAGTTCTTTATGTAATACTGTCTTTTTTTGCTTAATGTGGAGTTTTCATTATGAAAACATTTGCTCTTTATGGGCTGAGCTTTCAATGCTCTCTCTCTCTCTCTCTCACACACACACACACACATACACACACACACACAAAAAAGAAAAAAACACAGAGTGATGTTTGCTTTTATCTAGGCCCCTGAGTTTCTACTTGCTTGGATATTTTAGATGAAAGGTCTTGGAGTTTCACTTGCCTTGTTAATGGGTTTGCCCTATTAGTAGGAGTTTGTTGTGATTAATTTGCTGTATTATATAGAGAACTATGAATTTCTATTTAGGAATGTCATGTCATGGACTTCTATTTAGGAATGTCATTGACTTTTGGCAATTCTATACCTTACATGAGAAGAATTAAACTAACATGTTAAGTCTACACCATCTCTATTAGAATTTTACAGTTCTTCATATAATAACATTTGAGGTAGTTCGATTGGAATAGGTGTGGTTTTTATTGATCATGGAGGAAAGATTATTATGTTACATCAAAGCTTGTGGGACAAGGAGGATGCTGCTGAGGCTGAGTTGATATGATGTCTTAAAGAGGATCTTGAAAAAGGGTTTTCCTCTTGGGTTGACTCAATCGATCATGGAATGATATCCACAAGTGACTGTTGGTTGGTTTGAAGAGAGGGTAAAGTGGTTATAGATGTGATCATGTTATGGGACAATTTAGAAGTAGATTTATATTAATATTTAGATTAGTGTCATCTTGGATAGTATCCAAAATATATGGGAAAAGGAAGTTCTTTTTTCTTTTTTTTTTTTTTACTAAAGGCAGCGACTTAGGGTTGCTGATATCAATGCTTTAATTAGGATTTAATACTCTTAATTCTCACCTTTTCCATAAGGGTTTCTGTTCTAAAAAATATAGAAAGAACTGAAAGATCAACCTTTTGATAAATTTTAAAATTTGCATAAGTGATTTCCGAATGGACTTATCTGTTAATAGATTTTAAATTTTGGACAAGTGATTTCAGAATGGATTTATTTAAAATTTGCATAAGTGGTTTCATGATGGACTTATCTTTAAAAATAAAAAGTAAATATCTTTGTTTCCCTGTAATGGCCTGTTAGTTTTCATGCAAAAATATCCTTCTGTTAATATCATTGTTTGTTGCTCTAACTAATTCTCTGATTCTATTTACCGTGTTTGATAAAATATTAAGCAAATGATTGAATTGAAAAATTGGTATTTGTCCTCAAAATCAATGATTTTCTTTTTGTTTTTGGTGTCATGTTGAGCTCTTTAGTAACAAAGCAATATGGTATACAATATTGGTAGATGAAAAAGCGGACCTTTTCTGTCTCCCTATGTGGGTTGACCCACTGATCCTTCCAGTAAGCTTTTATTGGATGGGAATTATGGCTGAAATGTATAATAAACAATACAGCATATAAGATTTGAACTTCCAAATCTGAAGTCCAATTTTGATTTCTGTGGATCACCTTTGACATTTTTCTTGAGTAGTTTGTAGGAGGGATCTGAGAGTGAAATGTGGTAGATCTTGTTTATTGGTGGGTGAGATGGGCAGAAAGTGAAAAGGGTGTTCAAGCCCCCAACATTAGTCACCTTAGATCTAAATGCATGATCGAGATACAAATATAGCTGTTTTCCCCTCAAAACTAGATGTTTTTTTTTGGCATAGGGTGGTGAGGTCCTGAGTGGAAGTGAGGATATCTAGTGATTTTGTAGGGTTCGGGAAAGATGGTAAAAGCTAAGTCTCTTGTGAACAATAAAAATCTTGAATCATCTGAGACCAAAAGTCTTTTCCTCCAAACTTGATGGTTGTTGTTGAAAATATGGTGCTCAAGATGGGGAAGAGTTGAGACCTATTCATTCTTTAAGGATGGTATAATGATGTATGAGTTCAAGTTCTGCAGTCATAAAATCATAATGGAATTAGGGAAGATATTTAGGACCTTTATTGATTGATAAGAAAAGTCAGAGCATGACCCATTGAGTTTTCTGATTTTTTTTATTATCATCGACTGCAATAAAGTTCTGGCTAGTTGCGCTTTTTTTGTTGGATCCGATGTTTGCACACACACACACACACTATCAATTAGACCTCAATAATTCTGTGATTTTTATTAATACTGATGCTAATATGTATTCTCAGATGCTGAAGTCGTATATTTGGCTCCAAACAGCTGATGGTTCAATCCAACAAGTTGAACAAGAGGTTGCCATGTTTTGCCCCATGATATGCCAAGAAGTAATTCAGAAAGGCATGGGATCGTCTAAGAATTGCTCCATATCTCTACCACAACGAGTCAATCCCGCTATGTTGAGCCTAATTCTTGATTACTGCCGGTTTCATCAAATACCGGGTCACTCTAACAAGGTTCTACAAGTTTCTACAAATTTCTGAATTGTCTTTTGCCAAATGCTGTTGTGCCATAGTTCTTGATTTTCTCTAGGGTTTCAATGTATTTTTTATTATCCAATATGACATAGTTGAGAAATGATGTTATACATACAAACGGTGTGTGACTTCAGGCTATTCTTTACATAGGAACGCAAGTCTTTTGATGAAAAGTTTGTTCGAATGGACACAAAGAGGCTCTGTGAGTTGACATCTGCTGCTGATAGTCTTCAGTTAAAGCCATTGGTTGATCTTACCAGTCGTACTCTTGCACGGATAATTGAAGGGAAGACCCCCGAGGAGATACGTGAGATATTTCATTTACCCGATGATCTTACAGAGGTGTCTGGTGGCTGTGCGAAGTGTTTATACTTGTGATGCTCATTTCTTCCTTCTCTTTCTCATTAAAAGAGTTTCATTTATACAGGAGGAGAAGCTGGAGCCGTTAAAAAACACAACAGATGATCCACGAATCAGACTATTGAATCGACTTTATGCAAGAAAAAGAAAAGAACTTAAAGATAGAGAAAAATTAAAGGTGACTGTGATCTTGTCATCTGGTTTTATCTCCATTCTTAGTATTTCCTGTCTTGAAGTTTTACTCGCTTGTTGTGCATTCTACTCTTCCCTTAAGTGTGGAGTTGTTTTAAGCGCCTCATAAATTTTTTGTAATGTGGCAAGAGTCTATATTTGGAATTTGAAAGTACATTTTTTATGCTGCAACCGTTACTATTTTATTTAAACTGAGCAAAATGATTTTTCTCTTGGTCATAAGCATCACGTGTAGGCTTTTATGAGCATTTAGATTTGAAAAAGAAACCATGATAGGAAAAGTTGACACTAAAATAGAATGAGAAGAAAGCAATGTATAAAATATTCTTTATGATGACCAGGATCACATGACTCATCCTAAGATTTAAAACGTTTTGTTTTTCTCTTTGGGGGGGGGGGGGGGGGGGGGGCATGGCTCCCTACTTAATAGTTTCATAAAAATCTCTAGTTTCTCAATCACATATTTCCTTGGTAATATACTTTTCCCCCGCTCCTTACTGGCTGTGCTGTGATAGTTTTTATGTGCTCATGTATCTTTGAACGTTCATGTTAATGATAATTACAGTTGGACATCCTATAATTTCCAGATTGTTGAGACTGAAGAAGAACATGTAGATGACCGATCAGTTGATGATCTCTTGTCATTTATCAATGGAGGGCATGAAGGTATATTTTAGTGTTGTCTCCACATAATATGCCTACCTCTTGCTTTCTTGTATATTGTACTTAGATCAAATATTTTACAAGCTTCTCAAGAAGTAGGAGGTCTAAATACCCGAACTGTTCTCTATTTAGGGATACATAGACCATTTGACTTACCTTTTCCTCTTATGATCATCATGTTGAGTATCGCTGGATATATCAACATCAACTGGCTGTATTGTTTGGTATTTATGATATTACATGAGAGTTTGTTTGTAGTGGTAGTTTATAGAGTGAAGAAGATGATATATAGCATGCTGAGGAATAGACAGACGTTCTGATACATCTGCTTTCTGAAATGTGGGTCATATCTGGTGTACTATTAGGAAAAGAAAAGTAGAATTATTATATGTAAAATTGTAATGCTTAAATAAAGTGATAATTAAGCATATGGATATAATGCCATCACTTTCTTCTGCATGTAGTAATTATAAGGTTCTTTTGGAAATGATAATTGTGAAGAGTAGCCTGTTTGTCATTTGTTTCGCTTGTTTTTTTTCTTTCCTTTCTACTTTACTTCCTTTTGAAGGACTCATTGGGGGTATTATGGAAATTCTGTTGGACAGATTCTAAGGATATTAAAACTTCCAAGAATAAAAAGAAGAACCGGAAAAGGAAAGATCAACAAAAGAACACATGTACAGCTGAAGCTGTTCAGACTCCTATGAAGGTTGGAATTGTAACTTGCTATTTCTGTAATTTGTAATTTTGGTATTCACAATAACTGGTGATAGCATTAGATAGGATAGAGTGGGGGAGGAGAACACTAGAAGAAGATCCCAAAGAGTTTTGCTAATGGATTCATGTAGCCAACCCTGCATTGTTCTAGAAATTGCTTTGTTATTGTTGTATTCACAATCACTGGTACTTGTGCACCTATATTTTTAGATTGTCAAATCACTGTTCATTCTATATGTTGTAGGAATCAAATGGTTATAGTTCTGCATGCCACAGTGCTGAGGTTGGCAATAAATTGGAGCCCCATCCAAGTGGTCCATCAAAGTTGCATGATGTGAAAGATGACACATTTGCATCAAAGGTTGATTCTGGTGATGCTGATATTGATGATGAGATTGATCCTGAATTGAAGAAAAAAATTGATAGGTATATTTCCTGGTTAGCAAGCATACCTTGTTTATCTTATTCTCTTTTATGATGGCTATCGATGTGAGCAAAATTTGGAAACTGGAGTAAGACTTGTTTTCAATCTAAATGATGGCTCCAGAAGCTCTTAATGAAGCCCTAAATGATGGCTCACTGTGAGCTATCCTGGTTAGAACAATGTTCCCTTCACAAAACAGTTTGGTGAAATGTTGTAGCCAATTTGAAACTGGATTAATAGCGATAGGTGTTGGTAATAACATTTCACCAAACAGTTTTGTGAAGGGAACATTGTTCTTCCCCAAACAAGTAAAAACAAAAAATGATAGTCTGTTTGTAGAACAAAGACCACTTTTTTTTAAGTTATGCGATTTCTCAGTAAGTTCTCAAGAGAATTACTTCTTTGCTGGATGGATTGATTCTCTGCTTTTCACTATGTTTTGCTTTTCAGTAACTTCTTGGTCAGGCAGGCTTGCTAAAAAACGTAAAAATGTTGAGTTTAGTTTAATATATTTCACTTTGCTCAAGTGGGTTATGAAACATGGAATTTGCATCATTCATCAGATCTGACTTGATAATAACTTCCCTTTGTAATGTTTATGGGGCTATTTGTTTTCATTTAGGGAGGTGGAAGATTTTGAAAGGATATTGAATTCAGGCTGGCCAGAGAGGATGCAAGAGATTTTATGTTCAAGCCAAGAAAGGAGGCCAGTACCTTTTCCCATTATTGGCAATGGGTCCTTGGGGAGGTATGCAAGTATGTATCCAGATTCCTTTCTTTTCTTTAGTGCTAACTCCATATATATTTTGTAATTTTAGAATAAGTAGAACCAAGATGAATATATAGTGTAAAATTAGCAACAATAATAGAGTGAGTAAAAGTTCATTTATCTTAGAGGGTATCTTGGATCTATAATTCAAAATATGGGGTGAGATTGAAGAAGTGCATTAGAACTAAAATTAATGCAGGAGCAGGATGGTTGAAACAGAGGAGAGCTTCAGGGGTCCTTTTTGATAAAAGAGTTGCTCTAAAATTGAAGAGTTAGTTCCATAGGACAACTATATGACCAGTTGTGTAGACTGAGTGTTGGACTCTAAAGATACTTCAATGTCATAAGATGGGGTAGCATAGATGAGAACGCTTAGGTGGATATTATACACATGAAAGGTAAAGTTAAAAATGAAGGTATCCGAACTAAAGTTGGGGTTGCTCCAATAGAAGATAATATGAGTGAAAAACACCTAAGGTGGTTCATGCATGGGCAACGTAGAGAAAATTCATGTAATGAATACTAAAGAGATAATAAGAAAAGACTGGATAGTACTAGACGTATTGGAGGATAAAGTACTAAATTGAATGGAGTGGAGAAGGAGAATACAAGTAGTTGATTCCAAATAATTTGGCTGTAGAATTCATGTAGCCTACCCCGGCCTAGTTTGGGAAAGGGCTTGGTTGATTTTGCTGTATGAAGATCTATATTGCTTAATATATTGATTTCTCCTGTTAGAATAGAATGTTTTGCAGATGCAGTTCTTGTGCTCTCTGTATAACATGCTATTTTTACAGAAGCTGGAAACGCATGAAAAAATGTTTTTTTTTTTCATTCTGAAATTTCATCTGTTCCTAACTATCTTGTGCTCTGAATATGTGAAAAAAGATTATAAATTATCATCTGTTCGTATCTTTTGGACTTTCCTTATTTTGGGTGTTGTGACAAATTAACTTGTTTCAAATCGTTGTTTGTTGACTGAGATTGCTGGAATGGTAACTGATCATATAACACCATCTCATACCTGCAACTTATCCAAGAATACGTTTTCTTTGATAGGAAGGGATAAAGAACGGTAACAAGTCACATAAATATGAGGTATTCAGGTTGACCTAGCTAGGCTGGGACAATTTTGACCAGATAAAAACAGGTGGACTGTTGATGGCACATAGAAAAGAAGAATGGAAATGTCATCAATTGTAAGTTTTTTCATTGGTTTATTTATTCATTTTCTTTTTTTCTTGGTTGTGCTTGGCTTAGCTTTTAGCCAGAAATCCAATTTTGATTAATGAGGGCAATCTCTTGTATTCTATGGGGTGGGGAGTCAATAAAGAGGAACTGTATTTGTTTGAGGAATAGTAGTAAGCTTGAAAGACTTTGCTATATATAACACCAACATGAGTTGTCTCATGGGATCTTTACATTAAATATAGTTTACTTTCTTTCATTGAATTTCTTGAAGGTTCAATATTAGTTGAGCAATGGTATATTGATATTGGTTGCAATGGTTCAAAATTTTGTGCTTTGAGCTCTTAGGGTCTTGGCTGTTTATGTGGTTACTGTCTTGAAGATTTAGATTATTTTCTTGAAAATTTAATGTTTTATTCATAACCAAAAACCTTTAAATAATATATTTTACTTTCTTTCATTGAATTTTTTGAAGGTTCATTATTAGTTGAGCAATGGTATATTGATATTGGTTGCAGTGATTCAAAACTTTTTGCTTTGAGCTTGTAGGTTCTTGGCTGTTTATGTGATTACTGTCTTGAAGATTTAGATTATTTTCATGAAAATTTAATGTTTTATTCGTAACCAAAAACCCTTAAACGATCTAATATAGCAAAACTGTTGAAAAATATTATCACTGGAAGAAACAACAAAAATAAAATGCCAATTATTTCTTTTATAGAGAATGTTTTCAACACATTAACCATTTATTTCTCAATAAAGAAACACATTTTGTTTTTTACTTCTTGGCAACAACAAAAAAACACTCTAAAATGGAGGGAATGGAATCTCATTTCTTTAGTATTTTGCTGGGTGTTAATGACTATAAGTCTATAACTATAGTCATAAGAATGAATATTTTATTTGGGATTAAGGGTCCTAAGCGAAGAATTATTTGGCTTACGCTAAGCCACCAATGAAATTATAACACCTCATTTAAAATGTTTGGATCCAGCGGGTCGCTCCGTTCTCACAAATTCACTTGGGTAGGTAAATGAGTATTTTAATATGGTGACAAACTCTCATTGACTTGGCTTAAATTGTTTATTCTCTATTTTATAATTAGTTATTATTGATGAGTCCATGTAACCCAGGGTCAAAGTGACATTGAAATAGACACTGTCGTTCGAGTGTTGTCGTTTGAGTCCTTGAATGAGCTTTAACTCTTAGAATTCTCTCGGAGTTGGGCCTTTTACACGTGAGTACTTGGGTTTCGGTACCTAAGATTTGCACAACACAAAGTAGCATATTGTTAAGCAAAACTCAGTGCGTTGGTTTTGGTTTTCTCCTCTATTGTGAAAGTAGGGATCTACCAATGTGAATGATAGAGAGAATTGAGAAACTAAAAATGTGTGAATGACGCAAATAAATCTCAAATACGACAAAAAGATTCATACGACTATGAGGCATATTTACACTCACGATATGTTGTTTTGTGATTGGTTGTTGAAAATGACAAGTGGTCTTTCATGATGTCATAATTTTGTCACGAGATCAAACAATGACTTTATGCATCACATGTGTCACCATTGTACAAGAATGATGTCATGGCACCGGGGCTTATTGATGATGTGGCGACGATGTCTCCTTTATAGAGCCCTTGAGGCCTTGAGGCATGATGGTCATGGCAGTCAGCGAAATACCATATCTAGGAGATGCCCCGAGGCGTACTATGCCCAAAACCTTTGTGTGTACTTTCCGACAGGATGTAGTATGAGAATATGGGAGAATACCAATTGGGCGTAGCTTGCCTACAAAACGTCATAGGTCTAAATAGCTTGATATCTCAATGAGCTAGGTGGGAAATATTTGCAAATTCACCGCTAATTGTTTGTAAATAAAACATACATGTCAACACATACACAAAATGCATAAAACTCAATCCTCTTCTTTATAAGATTATGTCATAGTGTATTTTCCTAGGTGCACACATGGGTTGAAAAAGGTCAAGTAACTTTATACTTGTATAGAGTGGTTCAGTGACATCAAAGTCACAAGCATCTGATTCTGGGCTCACCCTCTCTCCTACAATTTTTGAGATACTACAATACAATTACAGTAAGGTATGTTATAGACTTGTGTTTTTCTTTTTGTGTCCTTTAATGAGAGTGTTGAAGAAGCTGGATGTGCGGGCAAAGCCTCTCCGGTTCTCCTCTCGTCCAAAGCGTTTTTAGATCGCCTCTCTTCTTTCCCAATGCCAGGAAGGTGCCTGCATTACAAAATTACACAGGATTATGCTCTTCCATTCTAGTTCTAGTTGGTCACGTTTATGCATGTCTACGGATGTTCTTACCAAGTGTGAACGGAACTATGTAAAGCAAAGCCGGTTGACCATGTCCGTCCATCAAGTTCAGAGCTACGTATGTGACGAGAAGACCTGCGCCACAAAAAATACTCAAAATCAAATCACATCTTCCTGTGCAGTGGAAACCAGATGCAACACTTCAAAGTTGCATAACAATGAAAATATATGCATGCAAGATATTTTATTCCATCTATACTCACAAGGTACCCATTAGCTGCACCAAAACTTTACAAATAAAGTTCATGATATTTATAAAGTTCATGATATTTCGATTATGCACCAAAAATAAAATACTTCGTCAAGCCTTCTTCACAATCTTTTCCAAATTTTCATTGTGTAATTGCAGTATCCACAAGTTAAGATTACAAAATTATGAATTACCTAAACCATAAGCTGTCATGGCCCATATGAAGTATCCTGCCCGAAGACTCTTGTTTGCCAGCCAGTCATACCTGCAATGAAGTCAATGTAAGAAGTTTTTTGTTACATAAAATCTCTTGTATATTGTTAGAGGATTAAATATTACAAGTCTATGGCCATTCTAATTTTTTTTTTTTATCATATTATTAATTTATTCCAGAATAAACCATATCAGAGGCATAAATTCCAGAAACATGTACTACCATCAAGTTTTTTGGAAAGGGGGCTTTAGGAGGAAAATAAGCATGCAAATTGTATATGGATCCAAGCTTAACCTTAGTGAAAATGCTACTAGCAGTCCTGGTAAGATAATGTCACCAAATCCAATAACACTGTAGCCGCCCCAAGGATCAAACATCCGTGGGATCTTTAGCAGCATCGGGATACCATCCTCTCCACTCTTGTCACCACGGGCTACCTGTACAGAAGAAGCAGGAAATAGTCGCTTCAATTAACTTCTTATTTTGCAGGCTCAGTCATCAGTTCTTTGGTAGGAAAACTCTTCACATTACTACTTACCACTATCATCACACTTTCATCGAACCACAGTTTCGAAACAAATACCCAAAAGATGTCGTACAAGAAGGCACAACTGAGTAGAACTGTTCCAACCTGATTACATGAAGAAGAATAAGTCTTTAAAAATACTTCCAACCAACATCCTTCAAGATTGAACTACTTCAGAGAATTACATATGATTTTCATTGCATATACAATTAAGGGATACACAGCAATAAGAGATGGCAGCGACGACTCATTCGCACAAATAGTTCAATAAATGGTCGAAATTTTATAGATGACTCCCCACAATGCTCTGAAAAAGGAAATCTAGCCTTTGGATTCCCATGGGATCAACTAGTCCATAGCCTGCAACACTATCATCAATTTCCCGGATAATATTTTGAGTTTCTAATATCACCAGTTATTTTATGAACATATAAACACATAATTGACCCCACTAAAAAATAGTGTGGTCTCCATATATAGTTAATGGTCGCAATTTTATAGATGACTCCCCACAATGCTCTGAAAAAGGAAATCTAGCCTTTGGATTCCCATGGGACCAACTAGTCCATAGCCTGCAACATTATCATCAATTTCCCGAATACCAGTTATTTTATGAACATAAAAACATTTATTGCTAGTTTTAAACCAAACTATTGATGAACATAAATAAAAACAACCATAGTAGTATCACTGGACAAAATGTTGTAATCCTGATAAAATTTCAGGTATACAGTTTTGTAAATAATAAAAATAAACTGGCAAATGTATTAAACTGAGGAAATAATAGAGGGGAATTTTTCTCTCAGTCTTATGTGTGCAAAATTTAAATGAGAGAAGATCCGTACAATGGGAAGCACACATGCTTCTCCAATAAGTAACTAGAAAAAACAAACTGAATTTGAATTATCACCTTAAGATTCGGTATGCGAACAATTTGAAGAACTGTGATAATCAGTGCAATACCCTGATTGGAGGAGAACACAAGGTTAGTTATCACTATTCAACCTCTCCTGTTCACTAAGAATTACATAACTCTACTAGAAGATAACAGGAACACACAGCAAACTGAGAAGTTATCTGCCTCCCATATATTAGAATTTAGAATCAATGAAAAGGTACTATTACCAATATAACAGTTGCCATTGTACAAAAATGGAAGTCCAATAGTTACTAGTTAGACTCCTTAGCCATGGAATCTATTCGATATTTTAAAAAATACTCTTTGACAATCCATAACAAATAGATCATAAATTATAACAATATCTCCAAGCAGTAACAGATAACGATCCTTGAGAGTAAAGAACAACGAAGTTCCTAAACTGTATAGAACTTCCGTTGAGAGGAAAAGCAGATGACTGAACTGTATACTCTTAGAATAAAGAGAAATCACCCAAATACGTAGGCTGTGTCTGTGTAACAAATAAGATGGAATAATGAATACATGCTACATAAGGAGAAAAAACACAGCACCACGCAGTGTTGACGCAGAATAATGCAATGAGATATTTCAAAAGATTTGAACAATCACTCTTTGCTAACTCACAGAAGAGTTGATGCCCCATTATCTCCATCAGAGAACAACATTTATGGAGTTTATAAGAAACCAAGTTCATTGGCAACTAATCACTAATAACATAACATCCATAGAAATCCGCAAGGTCACCTGCATGTAACATACTTGGAATAGAACAATCAATTTCTAGCTAAGTGTTGTTAAGAAGAATGCCAGCAGGAAATATCTGAATAGGCCATACTAGAGAAGCAAAAAGAGATTTGCCTTTGATTAGGCGGGATATTCAATATTCCAATACCAGGAGATATTATACACAGGAAACTAAACACAACAAGATAAAACGAAGATAACGGAGATCTTGTCTTACAAGGATATCTTGACCGATCCAAGCGAAGGAGATGCGTCGAAAAACTGCCCAAACAACAGAAAATGCAATGCAGAAAGGACATACGGCCAATGTCAGATACGAGACAGCTCCAAAAAAGGGTACTTTTACAAATGATTCTCCGGCATGTTCAAACCATCTGAAACTATATTTGTTTAGTTGTCAGTCTCATGCTCTTAAAAACATATTCTCAAAGAGAACACATAATAGAATATACACTAACAAACTTCTGCATCAAGTAAAGCTAATGAATCTCATAGATATCACACACGACAATTTAGTATTTTTAAAAGAGAAAAACTCAAGTCAGGTGACGCAAGTAAATCCTCTACATGTATAAACAACTAAAAAATCACATTAACTTCTCCTTTTCCTCGCTAAAGAAGTACTGACTACTGAGCATTCACAATTTAGAAGTCCAAAGTGAGAGAAAATGAAGAATTTGATACTTTTCAAAAGACCAAATTGGTATATAGATTATGTCAGAGTAGTTTAATTTGTCTACCATATTTAGTGGACCAATTTAGTACATGGAATTAACCTGTTGGGGTTAAGTCCATTTACTAAATTGGTTCAAAAAATTGAGTTGACCAAATTAGTCCCAAAAATTGGGATGAAATACTAAAAACTTCAGTTTATTTAACAATTTTATACATAAATATTAAAGGAAGAAATATATGTACCATGATAACAAAGCCACCAAGCAAGTTTGCAGGCCCTGTACGCGCATAAAGATTACAAGTTTTAGGATTCATTATAGAAATCATTCATAATAATATCCAAAAAGAACTCAACAAATTAATGCCCTATTGTGCTGCTTGTAGTTGAAATACCTTTTATATTTGTCTGACATTAATAGCTTGTTACAAAGATTGAGGTGAAAAACTACAGCTAGATGCTTAAATGATACTTGGAATATTCATGCAGTGCAGAAAATGGAATTCAGTTGCCACCAATAAATTGGAAATTTAGCAATCTTATTATAGAAATTAATATATGTAGGTCTGCTGGCACAAAATGCTGACTAATGTTAGGGGAGAAAGTTCAGGGTTGGGGGAGAAAGTTTAGGTTATTGATTCTCATGGGTGAAAAGTTTCAAGTTGGTGATTGACATGGAAAATTAAAGAGGGCACGTATATGTTTGTATACAATACCACGAGGTGGTTTTACGTAATTACCCCTTGAAATTATTCACTAAGAAATCAAGTAAAATGATCTCACTAACCTTATTTAGTTATTCACTTTTGTTGTTGGAAAAATAATTGTAAGCGTACATTAATAACCTTTTGAAATATTGAAAGGGGTATAATGAGAAAGTAGTGTGCACTTTTACATTGAAATTGTAAAATGACACTTATTTTAAGACAATTTTTTTTCTTCTAATCAAGAAAAACAAATACCCAACATAGAATTTGCAGATTTGCAGGTCCCAAAACCTTGTAAGAAACCAATGTGTGAGAGAACAGCTATTTTGTGCAACACATTTTGTCCATCTATGCAGCAAGAAAACAACACAGTGATGCATGACATGGAGTACAAACATTGCATCTACAGCTGAAAGATCCCTAATTTAGTATGTAAAACATGATGAAGTGTCAAAAATACACCAAACTAGTGGACAATGCTATATAGTTTAGATTTGGAACCAGCCAAAAATGCCTGTTAGCAAAACTGAGCAAGCCAAATAGAAAAACAAGAGTCAAATGTAACTTTGTGGGAGTTCAGTTGAGAGCAAGGATGCAAATTGACAACAGAAAAAGGAAATCGTATTATGAGTAAATTCTATATTATTTTATTTGCCCGTGATTAGGAATGAACATAATAATATCAAGTAACCTATGCATAATTACACATGTACTAATAATTTGGCTATTTTTATTTTAATTTGAATAGAAGATACTAAAAAAACTAGTCATATTAAACTAATGTAAAAATCCAAGTATAATGAGTAGAATAGAACGGGACTCACCTCTACCCCACCAATGCAGAATAGAACAACCAGAACCTCAATGAACCAAAATGACATGAGTTTGTAAAGCATAACCAAGAAACACGAAGCAACCACAACAAACAATACAGCTGACATTGTGTTAATGTCCACAACACCACTAGAACCAACAGTTTCCATATTCAGAATTTCCTCTGAACCATCCTGTGATTACAAAAAGATTCCATATATCAGTTCGCAGAAATGATATACCATAGAAAATTGTTCCTTAAGAAAGAATATACTCAGAAGTTAGATAATTCACTTGTGAAAGGGCACAAGATGACCTTCATAAGCTTGTCCTGCTCAAGAGTTGCTTCTCTGGTACTCCATGCAGACCAATAAGAAGAACATAAGATGGTACCAACAGCCATAAGCCATAGAAAAACTTCTGCAATGTCCACCATAGGGCGCTTAGGAGAGTATAGCTGCACAGAAACTAAAAGAGGGGATTGTATATGTTATAGTCCAAACAATTTATTTACAGAAAATGTTAGAGCAGACATTACCAGGCAGGGAAACATAATTTGAAAATTGCACCATTCCAATCAATAGAGAGAAATAGCAAACAGATATACACAAGGAATTTATACCTGAAGATCTGTTATGTAATAACTTTTCCAAGTTTGCACCCGCATCTTGTGGGAGCATGACAGATGGTATGCCTATAGTTATATCAGTTTCATTTGGTTCACAAACCATCTTGAAAAGCTCTGTAGAATAAAAACCAATCTTCATTAGGTTTACATTATATTAACAACTCTTTGTTATCATTATCACCAACCATGAAGTCCAAAAAAATGGTAATTGTTTATCCACACTACTGTTTGTTTGTTGTTTTCAGAACTTAACTGAGCTTCTATGCACAAGTGACAAACAATTATAGGGTAGTGTAGCTTCTTAAATAAGTTACAAAAAGTAACACAAATGACAAAGACTATAAGGAGATTAACTATTCAGTAACAATATTAAGAAAAGGGCCTTGAGATCCTTGATCTTCTAGTGATTCAGAAGAGTTTCTAGTGAAGGTTTCAACACAAAATGTAGAGTCCTGTACTCCCACCTTTTCAGCTTTCATAACCACAAAAACATGATAGGTAACCTAGAGATTTCTACCATCCTAGATCCTTTCCACAACAGATAAGTGGTTTACCGTTGAATGGTATCGCGAGTAAAGGAGGACCAATCAAGGATTAATTGAAATTTTCTACTCATGAGGAAATCAAGATACCATATCTAAAGCACTCGATCAGGTAGCATTATGGAGAAAATGTTATTCGCAAAGTCCTTAGAGTTTTTTGTCTTTCCGGTGTGCGATTTCTCCTTCTCCTTGACACTGTTTTTTTCTGCGGGGCAAAAATATTGGCTTTGTAGAGTCACTTTGCAGCAACAAAGCTTGCAGCTACATCTCTTTTGTAATTTCTTATTTCTTCCCCATATCATACCAAAAAAACATTCTTTATGCAACTTTTATCCGTAAGTAAAATAATTTTCAAATTCTGACTGATTGGCAATTGGTTAAGTAAATATTTCCCGTGTGGAGCTATATAAACTACACTAGAACAAAGAGAGGGACCAATGGTTTTAGATATCACGTGAGAAACAAACGCAACCCATAATTACCAGTCTGGTTGTTAATGATGAGAATGGCTGAAGCACCGGCAGATTCAGCAAAATTTGCCTTAGCTGTGAAACTGCAGTTACCACGATACACCAAAATGACCTCCCCTGTAAGCTACCAGAGAGATAAATATTCCAAAATAAGAATTTATAAAACAAGTTCAGTATTATAATTTCCACGCGGAAGAGTGAAGACTATGCTTTGCATGCAAGTAAAGTTCTTTCTGCTGGAGTCAAATCAAGGAATATGAAGTGAAAATATCTGAATAAGAAAACCTTATTCTTCGGCGTGCTACAACAGTCAGGAGGGTCAGCTAGAGCAAGTTTAGTTTGATTGGCATGTTTTTCCTTTGATTCTAAAGTAGGGCCAAATCGTGCTCCCACACCAACATACTCAACCTCTTCCACGCCATTAACCCAAGTTGGGACTTTTACCTACAAAAAAAGGACTAACTACATTATGCACGCACTGTATTCAGGATATGCTTCAGGACTGACCGGTGAAACCAAGTCAGCAAGACAAACTGATGCTATGTTTCTATGTTGCAAAACAAAAAACAGAATAAATGAAATGTAAAAAAGATACAAATCATGACCTTCATTTGCATTTAATTTAAACTAAAACCCTTAACCCGTTGCTCATGAGTGATGACACATGACTTCGTTGGGTTGAGTTTGGGATACTCTATTAGCATTTATTTAGCAACCATAAGGGGATCTAGAGTCAAAGTAGCATATAACAAGAATTAAATTTTTAAAATATAAAAAATACTGTTACATGATGATATGCTGACAAAATTATCAAATTGAATGTCCTCTATAATCCCAGACTCATGAAAGCAAAAGAATAAATATATATAGAAAGGGGAAAAAAGCAACCGAAGGCCAATAGCAATAGACAGATCAATATATAGAAATAGGGGGAGGAAAAATAAGGCATGGCTTAATTTAAAAAAAAAAAAGAATTATATTTCCAATTTTCATAAGTAATGAATAGTTGATTAAAAAATAATTACGTCACAGTACCGAATTAAATACAATATAAACAATAAAAAAACATTTAAGGGAGAAAGGAAGTTGACCTCAACGTCTGAATATGTATATAACTGAACTTAAACAATTATTTAAACTTTCATAAATCAGAAGTAAAATAAATAATGTAAAGTCCCAAATACTTTACCAGAAACCGGAGAAAGTTAAAGGAAAGAAAAGAAGCATTGAGCAAACCCAAATAATTCAACAGCAATTATGGGCTATGGATAAGAATTAAGCATGGGCCAGCCCAAAATCTAATTTCACCCTGAAAAGAAAATTAAATTAATAAATAGAGGACCAGTAACTTCAACTAAGGTCAGCATCCCAAATGAAATTAAATGAATTCAAAACATTTAAGTGCATTTTGAAATTCACAACTGATACTTAAAAGATCCAGTGTAAACAGTGACCAACTCCTAGACAAAAAGTGGCACCAATTGGCTGTCAAGAAAATGTCTGATGATATACACAAAATATCACATTGAGTTTTCAAAATTTAAGAGGATTAGAAAATGGAGCAAAAATGTACTTAATTGAACAATAATTAAAGCTCATCTTTTACCCAATAGCTTCTTTCAATCATTACAGAACAAAACAATGAACATCATCAGACACAAACTTTGATATCATATACAGTATCAGAAACTGCATTAGAATAGATGTCTGTTTGGCTAATTAGAAATGTCAATAAACATAAATGAACTCGAAAACTCTCACCATTTACCCACCCAAATTAAATAAAGCTTTTCCTGGAACCCAGTTCAATCTCATAAACAACATTTCTATTTCCTAAACAAACTTATCGAGTATGAATTAGACTATCAAATGAAAACAAACCGGAGAAAACACTAAAATATCGCCCCCAACTGAACCTAAATTGGCAAACACCACTATGCTAAACTCAAATCGAATTCACCTTCCTATTTCCTAAACAAAAAAAAAAAAAAAACAAAAAAACTCAAAATCCATTTCCTTTCTCTCAGCAGTCAGCACGAAACCAGAAACTAACAAAACAACAAAATCCTGAAATAAAATAAAATACAACGAAAGTTCCAATTCCTTTGATTTCTTCTACAAGTCTCCTCCGTTTCTCGCCAACCAAACAAACAGAAAATCGGAAAGAAAAAAAAGAACTAGGGAGCTTACCAGGACGAAGTTGTTGTCGCAGCCTGGTCTTTTCGGTGCGACGTCGTCCTGATGAACTATGTCTCCAGCGAGCACGGAAAGCGGTAGCAGAGCGGAGAAGATGAGTAGGAGTAGAGATGGCGATAGAGCTCCTCTGAGCAAATCCATGGAGGAGCAGAGCCTCATGAGGTCAACGAGGCGTGGCTAGGGTTTTAGAGAGAGAAAATTGTTGGTGGGAAGAGAGCAGAGAGAGAGGAGATCGGAAAGAGAACATAGAGAGAGAGATGTGAATGAATGAATGAAACGAAGAGGGTGGAGGAGACTGTGTGTTACCTTTTTCCGCTACTTTCGTTTTCTTTTCTTTTTCTTTATTTCTTTTTTAGCAAAAGGACATGCAAAACTTGCTGCCTTCAAACCGTTGAACTAGATTTTTTTTTCTTTTCCCACGCGCGCTGAGGGCTCGCGTGAGCCAGCGAATGAGAAATTAACATTTGTATTATAGGAAAATGTTTAAAATGGTTCATGAATTATCCGGTTCGTGTCATTTTGGTACATGAACTATTAAACGTATCATTTCAGTCTAAAAGATAGGTGAAAGAGCCTGTTATAGTCCAAACGTTTCCAAAAATCGAGCTCCGTCAGGACATTTCGTCAAAATCACCGACGAATCCGTTAAATTTTCATTTAAAAAAATCCCACGTCATCAAGACTTAACGGATTTCGTTAGTATTTTGACGGAATATCCTGACGGAACTCGATTTTTGGAAACATTTGGACTATAACGGCTCTTTCGCTTATCTTTTAGACTGAAATGACACGTTTGATAGTTCAAGGACCAAAATGGCACGAACTAGATAGTTCATAAACCATTTTGGACCTTTTTCTTTTATTATAAAAACAAAGTAAATAATTGTTGTATATACCTACATGCATGTAGATTGACGTGGCGCAATCACAACCACACATGTCCCCTAATTTGAAAAGAGATGAGGTGTGATCCACACAGATTTTGGAGCGAGAAAGAATGATATTGTGGCTAAAAAATGCTACGTCAACATACATGCAACATACATAAACGTATGGTACATGTAAGGATCATTTCCCTGAAACAAAACAATCTTTTAGAGCGAAAAATATGTGTTACTTTTAGAATTTGAAAAATATATAATTTTCACATGGGTGGTATTTTATATTTAGACAAAAAGGCAAAAAGGTTAGAGCAATTAATAATAATAATGTTGATAAATATGTAGAACAAAGGATGGTGGATGTGGATTCCTGTTCGGGAGATGTCATTATTGTTTGGTCTCAATTAGGAAAGCAATAATTATTTTGCTTTTCAATATGTAAAAGATGGCTTGCTTGTCATAAATTAGTAGCACTAGTTATATCTTGCATTGACCCATGACCGGGCACAAAATGGTAATGGGCAGGAATGGTAGCGGGGTGGGTATGAAGCGGGGCCGAAGAGTATAAATATCATTTTTATTCCCGCATAAAAAAAATTATCTTTGTCCCCGCCCCCATATTTATATGGAGAATTATATTTATTCTCGTCATTGTACTCATTTCCATCGGGTTTTTTTCCACGGGAAACTAAATCCCCACGAACAATATATAATACAAATGTAAACTTTTTAAAATGCTAAAACTTTCATTCACAACCTAATTTTGCGTTCTTGTTAAAATTTAAGCATGCATTACTCTTGCTACATATGTAAAAAATATAAATGTACAACACAAAAGTAAAAATTGAATCACACAAATATAGAATTGAGATATTAACTCAATAGTTGTTGGTATCACACAAACATGACATATATAGTAATAAAACATAATATGCACTACACACAGTAAACAAATAAACCTAGCAAGTTTTACAAATGCGACACACCAATTTCAATCCAACAAAATTTATGAAATAAAATTCTAATTAAACGTCATAGATACTCCAAATAAAAAATTAAATACAATTATCTATATATTGATGATGTAAACATGTAAAAACAATTAACTTAACTACTCTATTTATAATTTAGACATACAGATGTATAAATTATAATGTATAACCTATGCGGGTTTCAGGTATTCCCCGTGGGGATTCATTCATACATGTCCATCATCCCCGTTCCCTGCATGGGGACTATTTTATTCCTCATCTCCATTACCCGTCCCGCACGGAGGGTATTTTCGGATTGCGGGTTTTTCCCACATCACGACTATCCCTACTAATGTGGTTTGTCTTGATGATTCAACTAAAGAAAACGAAACGTGATTTTATTATGTCATTTTTCATCGATCCAATTTTTAGAATTTCTAAAAATCTATTTTAAAAAATAATACTTTTAAATGTAGTACAAATTAATTACAAAATATTGAGAACATTTTTTAAAAAAAAAACCTTAAAATAACATTGTTAGTATTGAAGCAAGTGATGATCAGGGTTGCAAATTAGGGAGATGAATGGTGTTTTGGGATTTTATTAATAGTCATGTTTATTAGACATGCCCTAATAATGTGGTGTTTAAAGCTAACTGGGTAAAGTGACGTGACATCTCATGTGAAAGTTATGAAGTAGGTCATATAGATGAAATTTTTTAAAAAATTGTCTTCCTCGGTTAAAGAAAAATTTGTCAATTTAAGATTTAAAACAAACAAAAACACTATGCTAGGGTTAACTCTGACATCGAAACATGTTCAAGAGATCTAAAACTATTTAACCCAATAAATATATTAAAAACAATAAGTAAGAGATAGTTTTTAAATATAATTTTAAAATCAATGTACCGACAATTATGAGTTTTATATCTTTATGTAACGGTAAAAGTGTTATTTAACATCTTTTCTTTTTTGAAGTAGTATTTGTGAAAAACTCGAATTATTATTCATTTTATTCCTATCTTGAAATAAAACCATCGCAAAATAGGCGCGTGGAAATGAAAGAATCCGTACTTGAAAGGTTACCGGCAACTGATTGGAGAGGTTGAACGTTCCGTATCGGCCGTACAGATAAGGCGGCGTATTAAAAATATACGTGAGAAATAAATCACATGCACTCGTATTCACCTAAGCGCGCCATCATCTGCAAGTCAACTACCAAATCAACGGTCCGTTGTTCATGTCGCCATAGCTTGCGTAGCTGTAGGCAATCAGTGCATGACACGCGTTAGAGGTGACGTGGAGGTTGAAACAGAGGATTAGGCAGGTATCGTTAAGCACACGGCATTAAAATCCAAGAGGGACCCCACATGGGCCGGTAGTGGTGTCACACATGATGAGGAAGCACAAAACTAAACAATACTGAATTGTGGGATCACACGTGGGGAATTCACATGTGTGGGCCCCACTCAGTGCTGCGTGGGTGGTGGTTGTCTGTGTTGTACTCCCACCGAGCTTATTTTAGTCAGTACCATTATCTCTCTCTCTCCATTTCCAATTGCCAAGCCAATTTGTGTTAGGGTCAACTAAATTGCCCAAGGGATGTTTATTTGGACCGACCGGGTCTAGTATGGTGTCTCGGATCTCAGGCCGGACCGAAAAGTCGTGGTATCGTTCGGATCGGATCATCGGATAATCTGAAGTTAATTTTTAAAAAGTTAAAATAAATATTATTTAGGAAAATGATATATGGAGGGAGAAAATAATAATAATAATAATTTAAGAATGATATGAAATACGAAGAATTGTGCGAGTAATTATAAAATACTTATACCTAAAATACTAAAAAAACTAAAAATAATATATTTCAGAGGTAAAAAAAAATATATTTCAAATGTAACAAATTAAAATAAAATTAAAATTTACAAATCTAAATACGGTTTAGACTCGGACCGAATTGCAATAAAGAGGACTGGATTGATCGGTTTGATCCGGTTCAAATATGTGTGGGATCCGATTCAACTATGACGACTCCGAGATAAAGATGAAAGAGGTAGAAATTAGTTAACATAAACGTAAGATGACGATTTTGTGCTAAAGTGGAGGTAAGCAATCTGCTGCAATAAGTAACTTTGACCAATATTTTTTTTGGAAAATTCAAAGATTAGAACAAGTGAAATCTCTAAGTAATGACCAACTCAAAAATTAAAAAAAGTGCAACGGGTCAGGAATCATTCAACCCTTATTATATTTAAACTTAAAGATTCACAATTTCCAACAATTTGATGACTAAAATATTCACAATTTCCCAAATTGGGGTTTCACTTAGTAGTTACTTCATGTTCAAATCAAGTCAGATTTTCATGTTTAGGCGTAAGATGCGCTAAACCGTGTGAATTTACCATTCCAATTAATTTTAAGTCGAATCAAATTATAGTCAAATGTAATTTTAGGTGCATGCCGGTTAGGGTCAAAATTGCCATCTAATCAGTACTTGGGAAGTTGAAACATAAAGTAGTATGGTGCTATAAAATTCTGAATTAAGGATTACTTGTCAGGTTGTGAAAACATGAAACTATGTTAATTTCGATTGGGGATGTAGCTCAAATGGTAGAGCGCTCGCTTTGCATGCGAGAGGTACAGGGTTCGATCCCCTGCATCTCCAATTGCTTTTCAACTTTTTTTTTTGTCGTTTTAACTTCACATACGTCGTTTTACAGATCTTTCCTTTTTTCCCGCTCTGGCGCTCCCATTTCTGTATCCGTACTGTACTATATAAACCCCCAACGGCCTCTATTTTGCTCATTCGGTGTGTCCTCTTCGTCTCTCTCTGAAATGAAGTTGAATATCAACAAAGCCTGCGATCTCAGCTCCATCTCAGTCCTCCCTCCTTCTCAACAAAGGTCCGATTCTCTTTTCTTTTAAATTATCATTCTGTTTGTTCACCAGCAAATCTAGACTAGAGATGATCTGATAGTTTTCACTGGTTTCAAAATTTGAATTCGTTTGAAGCTACTTTTTGTTTTATGCTTTGCTGTGTTCATTCTGCTGTGTTCATTCTGCTGTCTCCATCCATTTTCTCCACAGCCAAACAGCCGGAGATAGTTAGTAATTGAATAGCTGATGGTTCTAAGGAGATTGATGTTGCTCCAAAATGCATGAAATTAGAAGATCGCAAGTTTGAATTTAAATTTCTCATCGAAACCTTTCTCTATGTTGAGACATTATTCGGAATCGTTATTTTGATGTTTGGAGAAAGGTGTAAGAAGCAAAAGATATTTTGAATCTGAAAATTTTGACCAGTACATTTAGTTCGAATCATCTAATTTTGCTGGATTTAGTTCAGTTCTACACTTTTTCCTCCATTGGTAGGGACTAGAGAGTGTTCAAATTCATTTTCCATTTGATTTTCCCCTTTTTTATGCAAACAATTTCAGGAATTGAAACAGGTTAGTTTTATCACACAGGATCGGTTTGTTTGTTGAGAAAATGATGGAAAATTTGGTTGTAAGAATTATTCACTCTAGAAATTCAATTTTAGAGGCAAATTAAGCTTAACATAACCTAATCTGACTTCTTATTTTAGTTGAACTGTCACTGTGAATTGTTTAAGAACTAAGAAAATAGGCATTATAAGATTTGGAACTTTGTCTTCTTTCCTTTCTATATTTCTTAAATCTAAAATCTGTTTGTTTGACACTTCTGTTTCCTCTAAATGATATTGGTAGCTTTCAACTGAACCAATATTTTTCAGTTTGAATGTTGTGACAATGTATGGAACGAAACAAAGTTATCAAAAAAAATAAAAAATAAAATACAAGAGGACGAATACAGTGATATTTTTGCCAGTCACCAAAAAGAAGAAAAGACTGTAAACTTGATTTTGTTTTTAAATGCTCTGGTTCTTCTTCTTTACATGTTCTCCTTATTTATTTATTTTTAAACATCTGAAGGAGGTCAAGTATTGTATCAACTGGACATCAAATGTCACAACTTCGTTCACAACCGTCAGAGCAATCATTTTCACAGGGGCTTTCGTCGTCTCAACATGGCATGTTTTCTCAACTCTCCCAAAACTCTCTTGATGAAATGGCGACAAATGATCAGGTTGAATATTCTTTGTGCTCTCAATGATACAGTGATAAGTAATTGTCTAGTTGCTGATAAAATGGTGGGATAACCTAGAATTCCGATATTTTGACTCACTTTCTGTTTTTCATTTACATTCTGACCAAAAATGAACATATTAAGCTTTTGAACTTCTGATGATTGGTTTTCTCCATCATATCTACCCAGAGATTTGGTTCTCAAGAACGAGAGAACTCAATCAGGAGGATTTCTTGTTTACCCCCAGTTAATCATGCACGAGAAGAAAACCAAATGCAAATCTCACGATCTTCCACCAACATAACGCGGAAATGGAATGCTTCCTCTGCTACAGACCATAGATGTAAGTTTACTCCTGTTTGAAAGACTAAAAGTTAATTACATTCATAAAAGGCTTGAGCATCATTGGTAAGACTTTTCGTCATTGCAAAAGCATGTCATCATTTTTTTTCCGTTATGTACTAAACTTTTATCTACCCAAGTAGGTCAGATTAGTGAAGAACTCGAACGCAGGATTGGAATGATGGAAACTTCAGTAATGAGGTTTGGAATGATCTTGGATTCTGTCCAGAGTGACATCATGCAAGTAAACAAAGGAACCAAGGAAGTGTTGCTGGAGAGTGAGTCTATTTATTTTATACCCTGGAAATGTCTAATTTATTGGATTAACTTGTAATATTGTCTTATGTATTAGAAGACTTTATTGGCTGGTGACTTAGCAACTAGGAATAGTTGAGTGGGAAATTCAAATCTTAATATTGAGGGCAGTTTTAAGATAAATTTAGTTAATGGATTGTTAAATTGGAAACTAGAAACAAGCAGAACTCTCCATGTTTCATGACACCCAAGATTCTCAAATACTAGTTAAATACATGGCAATTAAACCTTTTATTCAGTAAATCACTTGATGTCTCCGAGCAGCTTTTACTTACAGTTTGAATACAATTCAATTATTTTTTCCAAAAAAACAAAAAAACAAAACACAGTTCAATTATTGATCTGCATGAACTGTTATTGTTATTTTTCTTAAAGTTCCAACAGGAAGTACTAGTATGCATGATGGTTTAATTATGCTTCTAGAAAGAGGGATGAATCTGTGAACATTAAATTGTGATTCTAATCTATGTTGTGCACTAAGCCATTTTTTTTAGCTTGCATCAATAATTTTGTTATTCTCTATTTTGTTCAGCTGAAGGCATACGACAGAAGTTGAGTGCTCATGATGATTTACTGCAGCAAATGGTAAGAAACTGCACCACTCTTCTCTGTTATTCAAGGTACAATGGATATGAAATCTTCAGTAACTAAGAAATGGTAACATTACAAGGGACAAGATATTAAAGCTAACCTTGATGAGGGGTTGAGTTCTGTATCTGATCAACTGAGCAAGGATAAATATCAAGACAACTTTAAGGAGGCACTCTCAGTGCTTTCAGCCTTCCCAGAGAAGATTGAAGCATCCTTAGTGAAATTACGAAGTGACCTTAGCATGTCATTGGCCAAAGAGATGGAGGTAAATGTGAACTTCATATATTTATTTTTGTGTGTAGAGTTGAAGTCCTAAATTGAACTGTATTTCTCTTCACTACCCTGTTACTCTCAGAAAGTGGCTTGCATCCTAAAGATCCCCATCCCCCGGAAAGGATGTACTCCACTTGCAATTCTTCCAAAAAAGGTGCTTTTCCCATATTAAGAATAACCCGATAGAAGCACTTATATTTGTGAATAAATTTTCTCACAGAGGGTATGAAACTGCAGGGTACTGGCCATTTTGCTAGTCCACAGATAAATCCACAGTCCACTGAGTACGTAATGCTCAAATTTGTCATCTTTTGTATTAATTTGATTAAAAAGATGCGTCTTCTGGCACAAACTTGGAAATGAATTAATCTTGTTAAATGTCCGTAACTGAATCTCGAAGGTGCCTATGAATAATTTTTCTTAATGCAGTAAGTTATGAGAATTCATTAGATTCTTGGTATTGATGATTGAAAGTACTAATTTAATTGTTATCTGATATCATGCTTGATTCAAGGTACTCTTAGAACTGAGAATTAAAGCTATAATTGGCTCATCAGATACAAGTGATAGGATAGGATAGCTCATATTTTAGTACTCACCCCTTACAGGTTACCAATATAAGCTCACTATTGAAATATGACAAATTTGTAAGGTTTGAGCTATCTTATCTGATGCTCTGTCCAGTCCATCACACTTCCCAATATCACTTGTATAGTTGCTATTACTTTACTAGTTAAACAAGACCAGAGTAGCAAAATATTTAGGTAGATTTTATATCATCGTTTTAGGTCAAACAGGCTCTGTTAAAGAGTTTGAATGGCTTGTTATAATCTGTATATATTGTTTATCTTCCTCCTGTATCTAGTATCAAACCGAAGTAATATAGCTGGTTTTCATATATGATCACTCCCGATGCATCCACTTTCTGTCCTTTCTTCTCTTTCACTCATCTGTATTCAGTTAATGTTTATCAAGTGTCAGGTGTTCTGTTTATATAGCTATTTTGCAGAATTTTCTCTTCAATCTGATTAAGACTCGGATAATTTCCTTATGTTTAGTGGTCAAAAGGTGTGGTTCTGAGTCTGATGTCATGTTAGCTGACCCTTGCTTGAATCTCAGTCAGATCCAAGTTAGTTGACCATTGCTTGCATGATTGTCTTATCTTCTAGGATATATCTACACACACACACACACACACATATACATATGTATGGTTCCTTAGTTTTTACTTAATGCTTGTGTCATTGCTCTTCTAGCCTTTTGACTTTCAAGATACTAAAAGGCATCCTCTTGATTCTAGTAGAACTTTGCCTCCAAAAATCTGCATGCAACCACGTCAACATAAGAAAATAGTAATGGGATGCTGGAACTCAGTAAAAGTTGAAGAAACAGCTTCAACAATGAGGGTTTCCAGCAAGAAGCGCGACAAAAAAGGAGTTACATACGCTAAACAGGTAGGTCATACCATTTACTTTTCCTTTGTCATTTCCCCATTTTTGACATGGTGGTGCATTCCAATGCGATGAGCACGGTAGTATGAGTCATAATAAGTCATATGACTTGAAATAACAAAACAAAGGGAAAATAAAATGTAAGTTGACCATTTACCTTGTGTTGATCCTGATGCAGGGAAGAGAATGTAGAATTGACATTGCATCTGATGAAGATATGGATGAAGGATTTTCCTGCTTGGCTGATGAGAATGAAACAGGTATTTAGTGAAAGTAATTGCAGGATTTATTCTTTTAGCCCATAATTGTTTGTTTGTTTTATGGGAGACAAATGTTGCATTTCATATCATTTACTAAAAAATCTTTAATTTATATGATGGTTCAACTTACTTCTGTAGCTGGCATAAACTGGTAGTCAGCATTTAGAAACGAGTTTGAATGCTGGACTAATTAGGCATCAGATGCACTTCTACATGGTGCTATTTGAGACCACTTAATGCCTGAAACTTACAGAAAAAGAAAAAGAAAAACATTTCGCAAATGTTTCTGCTATATCTGCAAGCAACAGGCTATCTGAACACAGTAACAACTGCAAATGAAAATAAACTATTGCCCAAAATAATGCTTTATTTTATTTTGGCTAGCGCACTAAGCAGGTGTGAATATTTCCTTTGTTGGTTTGCGCATGTTATCTTTCAATGAATACAATAAACTTATAAAACTGTTTTGAGATTTTGAGTAATATGTAAGTGTTAATTGCTTTACAACATTCCACTAAAATTGTCTGGATTTTTTTACTATAATTTCTCTTTTGGAAGGGAAAGAGACAGACGATTATATAATGGCGGCAAGGGAGGAAACTGACAGAATTTTGAGGAGAGCAAGGAGGCGAAAGAGAAAACATCATAATCGTATAATTATCGATTAAAGGTATGCATACATGTCTTCTATGTGGTATGTTCCATATTTCTTAATCTATGCACCACACAATGATAAAGAGTTAGCATTTTCCGTATCACTTGAGTTAATGATATATATTTGATTGATCAGATGCAAATCAGTCCATTGTGTTTTTCATTGTAACTAAGGAATATAATTTGTTACAACTTTGGAAATATGATAATTTCCCGATATACTGGGTAGAGAATACTGTATCTAACTTTTTGCATTTTCATCCATTCTTTGCATGGATATAAATGGTCAGTTTGGATAAGAATAACTATGGTAATGGAGATCATAAGGTGGTATCTGTTTGATTTCTCACGATAGAGTTTCCATATCTTTAAGCAATGTATTATATGTTACTTGCTAGCCTTGCAATTTACTTGTGGAATTGATAATGAGTTCATATATGATGATTTAAATGGCAAGTCGAATGCATATACCGGAAAAGTTGAAATTTTGCCATAAGCTCTCTCTCTCTCAGCAGTTAATGTAGTGATTTCAAATTGATAATGAGTTCTAATGTGGTAATTGAGGTAGCTTTTATATTACAATTTGTGCTTCATGAATGAGAATCAACAAAGGGAACAATCATCATGTTTGGATTAGTGCTTTTTGATCACGAGAATGACTTTGGAATAAGAATCTCATTTCCATTTCAAAAACTTCAAATCCTAAAATCTACCTTAGATGCCAATGCTATGCAGATACTGCAAAAGTTGTAACTTTCGGTGAACTTACAGTTTGTCTTCTGCAGTTACAGAGCAGAACAAGGTAGAGAAACAAAATGCTGGAACTCAACTGAATCATGTTGAAAATTTCAACTTTCTTTGGCCTCTTAGGCCATATTTGATTGCAGGTAATTGAGTTATAGAACATGGTATAGCTTTTCCATTTTTCCATAACCTCTTTTCATATAATTTGAACTCATTTTCTCAATCTCTTAAGGTAATATTAGAGACTCATAAAATTGCTTACTTTAGGCCTAATCTAAATGAGATTTCAACAATTGGGCCTATAAGCATAACAAAACCTGCAGACCCAGAGTTTAAATCTTATTAATATAGAATTTTATATTTTTTCACTTTTAAAATAACCCAAACACACCGTTGCTTGGAGTGTGGATCATCCACACATGTTGGAGATAAAAAGAAAATGGTGCTTTTTTTGGGATCAACCATTTGCAGAACAAAATCATTGCTTTACTTGCCACCAACCGGTCAGTAAAGTACATTGTTTTGCTCTTTCGTAAACTAATCCATAGAATAATTATTAAAGCCACTTGGCCCCACTTTCCACTATTAATATTCCTTATTTTGTTAAATATCCTCCACCAACAATGAAAAAAAGTATATTTATTTATTTTTTCAAAAATTAGAAATGTGAATAAAACCAACTTTCTTAATTTCTATTAATTTCTTGTCCTTTATTATTAGCTTTGGTGGAATGTTGCTTTTGAATGACAACTATCTTTGTCTTATCATAGATTATAGTAGTATTATCTATGGGATTAGGATTCTAGACATGCGGTCCTTAATCTCAAATCTCAATGATCTCTTGAACTCATTGTTCAATTATAATACTTGATCTTCTCTGAATATTAATAATTAAACAAATCTAACAAGCAAAGCTATGGTCAAAATTCATATAATGAAGAAAACATTAGACAACATCATAAAAAATTTCTCGCCTTGTTAGATTGAGATATTCAAAATGAACATATTACATATTTATAGGTTAGGTGACGATTCTCTTACATATTCTTCCTAAACAATAGGACAAATGGTCTTTCAATATCTATAGGGAAAAAATCCTTTAATTTAATACATATAGTGATCATATAATAATATCTCCATTAGTTTCACAAGCTAGAAAGTGTATTTTCTACTAATGTGTAATGAAGACTATCCACCGAAGAAATTTGGTGAAGACAATGGCAATCTAAAATTTAGTTCTCTACTCTAAGTTTGATAATATATATTTTCTGGAATTAAAAAATAACATTGCTCGTATGTTGTGATGACTTTGAGTTTATAAAAGAATAAATGGTTGATTCTATGGATGTAATGGTTGGGATAGTAAGATTGATAGATTAAGAAAAAGAGTTGAAGCAAGTGAAAGAATTTTAGAAATACGCGAATTTTTATTATATTAAAAGTACAATAGGTTGTACGTCTTCGAATAGTACATAGAATTTGATTTGATTAATTTGCCAGTTTAATGAGAGTTGAAAAAAGCTGAACAATTGTTTGCTCATCAAAGTTTTAAATCACATATTTTTCAATTGTACGAGCGTTCAATAGATGTGAATTGTAGATCAGTGTGCAAAGTAAGAATTTGAAGTTAAAATTTCCCATTTTAGTGTAATTAGATTTCTTATGTGTTTTTTTTATAAACACCGAAGCTCGAACCTGAGACCTCTGGAGGAACAGACACCTTAAGTCAATTGCTCTGATGATAGTTGGTCTTATTTGTTTATTCATTCTTTCAGTATAAATATAATGTACTCCCTCCGTCCCAAAATGAGTGTCCTGTTTGTCTAAATTTTTTGTCCC
>JAYMTF010000279.1:0-41336 GCA_036897485.1 Pelargonium nanum
GTTTTTTTTTTTGCTTGTTTTTCCCTTACTTTCTGTTTGGTTGGTGAGAAAATGGAGGAGAAAATGAGTGTGTTTACTTATTTATAAGGATTGATTCATCAACTATAAGGGAATTTTTTCAGAATGGTTTAGTTTGTGTGTTTGTTTAAGTGCAATCAGTATACTATGATCATGCTGCAATTTATCATTTCTTGATAGCAATTGGTTCCAAAATTGTTCTGTGAAATTTGGGTTTATGCATAGAAGATACAATAGCTGTAGGGCTTTGTGAAATCTGTTTGTGCATATGCTTTTGAGAAAAAATCTTGATTTTGTAAGCTAAATGCTTTATTTTTCGGCCTAAACCATGGGTTTCCTAAGCGGGCACGCAAACTCATAGTTGGCACCTTTAAGCCATTTTATCGCACCCAGATTGATCCCCATTCAAGAGTAAGTCACAGTTAAAGCTCATCCCTCTCCCCAGGGGATCAAACACAAGCGCTATTCACACTCACGCAACCTGTGTAGCCAATTGCTAAATGCTTTATTTTCTTCAATCTTTTTCATTAGTTGCTTATGTTTCTGTCATTTCTTTGAATGGGTCCATAATTAGTTTATCTATGCCATTGATTCTTGAGTAATATGGTGTTTACTGTTATCCATTCATAGGCTATGCAGAGTAATGAGATTGCGGTCAAGTTTCATCGAATGACAGAACAAATTGAATCGGCGTTGAGCAAGATTCCTTATAACAGACTTGATATATCTGATGAAGTGCGAGAGCAGGTACCTCTTCTGCTCTAATTATGTTCTGCAGTGACGTAGTTTATCAGTGATATTTTTCTCGTTTTCTTTTTGTCTTGAGTTTTGTTATTTATGTGCAATGCGCGTTTATGGGTTGTCTAAGAGTTTTACTGCTAAAGAATTTAGACACAAGTTTACCTCCGCCTCATGGATTAAATGTTTTTAAGTGCTGATGCTCTGGTTTGTTTCAGACTGAACTCGTGCATGCTCAGTTTATAAGAGCAAAAGGAAAAATGGATTCACCTGATTTGCAACTACTCATGGATTTAGACACGGCACAGAGAGAAAAAGATCCCGACCCTGCAGTACTAGAAAGACTTTCCGAAAAGTTGCAACTCAGAACTATCAATGATCTTACGAAAGAGGCGTATGCAATACACGAACTGGTAATATCGAGTGGTGGTGATCCAGGGGACAGCTTTGAGAAAATGTCATCTCTGCTCAAGAAGCTCAGGGATTGCGTAGTGACAGAAAACACTGAAGCTGACACCTCTGAGAATGAGAAGAGCTTGCTCAAGCACAGATCTCCTGTTATCCCAGATGATTTTCGGTGCCCTATATCTCTTGAATTGATGAAAGACCCTGTGATTGTTTCTACTGGACAGGTTTTGAACTGAACTTTTCCTCATCTGTTCATAAGTTGTATTTGTGGCAGTACCATTATTCATTAGTTCTTTAACTTTTGCAGACTTATGAAAGATCGTGCATCCAGAAATGGTTGGATGCAGGACACAAGACTTGTCCCAAGACGCAGCAGACACTGTTGCACACAGCCCTAACACCGAACTACGTTTTGAAGAGTTTGATTGCTTTGTGGTGTGAGAGCAACGGCGTTGAGCTGCCAAAAAAGCAAGGGAACTGTAGAAGCAAGAAATCAGGTAATAACATTTCAGACTGTGACCGGGCTGCTATTGCTTCCTTGTTAGGCAGATTATCAAATGGAAATTCGGAACAGCAACGAGCAGCTGCTGGTGAGCTCCGGTTGCTGGCAAAGAGGAATGCAGATAATAGAGTATGCTTAGCTGAGGCTGGAGCCATTCCACTTCTCGTGGAACTGTTATCCTCCCCTGATCTCCGGACTCAGGAGCATGCTGTTACAGCACTTCTCAACCTTTCCATAAACGAAAGTAACAAAGGAACTATAGTGAACGTCGGTGCCATACCTGATATTGTAGATGTGTTGAAAAATGGCAGTATGGAAGCAAGAGAAAACGCGGCAGCAACCCTTTTCAGCTTATCTGTCGTAGACGAGAACAAGGTCGCGATAGGGGCAGCTGGGGCTATCCCGGCTCTTATAAAACTGCTCTGCGAGGGAACCCCGAGAGGAAAGAAGGATGCTGCCACCGCTATATTCAATCTTTCTATCTATCAGGGAAACAAGGCAAGGGCTGTTAGGGCCGGTATTGTGGTGCCATTGATGAGTTTGCTGAAGGATGCTGGAGGCGGAATGGTGGATGAAGCATTAGCAATTCTCGCTATTCTTGCTAGTCATCAAGAAGGGAGGACAGCAATTGGTCAAGCTGATCCAATCCCGGTTCTGGTGGAGGTTATAAGAACTGGTTCACCCCGCAACCGAGAAAACGCTGCAGCTGTTTTGTGGTCCCTGTGCACCGGGGACGTCCAGCAGTTGAAAATGGCCAAGGAGCTTGGTGCAGAAGAGGCCTTGAAGGAACTGTCGGAGAACGGCACTGACAGGGCCAAGAGAAAAGCAGGAAGCATCTTGGAGCTCGTACAACGGGTCGAAGGGGCTGTAAATCCATAGAGTTTCGCAGTGCCAAGTTTGTAAGAAAATGTACAACTGATAGATAGATATATTTCGGCAATTTGTGCAGGAAAATCTTGTGTTTACGAGTTTTTGTTTGTGAATTTATACTTCATATTCTTTAGTGTTTCAAAAGAAGAAATTTGTGTACAGTACAGGGGACAAATGATGAAAATGGGAGCAGTACATGTCAATACTTAATATTCTTTTGTTGGAGTTGCTATCACAAATTTACAATTGCACTGTTTCATGTTGATGTGTTTCTTATAGTGAAAATAATTTGATTTCAGATAAAACTCCATCCATAGAATGCATTACAGAAGTAAAATGTACAAATGAAAGTGAAAACAGCTCTCTATTTCACACTGACGGGAAAAAAAATCGCAAGATTTGCTCGCTCTCCAAGTCGATACAAGAATTTGTCATATGCATCATCAAAATCCTTGAACTTTGGTCAAAACAGCAGAAATTTCTCAGCCTTGCTTCAAATTATGAAATGCAAGTCAAGTCAAGCACCCAGCTTCTCAAGGAATGTTTCGGTCAAGGTATTGCCATTGATAATTTTTGTTGTTCCAATAATCAGATCATATGCCATCCCTTCCTGTGAGAAACAAGATTGCATAAAAATAAATTAGTGGGCGCAGAATGAGCAGTTCTGTGTATGAAAACTGATTATCGCGTCATTCAGGAATATCAACCACTTTGTCCGACACATCCAATGACACCAATTGTTAAGTATGGGGCCTATTCTTCAAGGAAAGTGGGAAACCAACTGGAAATGAAATAAACAAATTTCTCGGTGTTTGAAATGATTATATACTACTATGTTTATATGCATAGCCTATGGAGCCACTACTAAAGATCAATTCTAAATCCTTTAGAATATATACATACAGCTGTTCCCTATCCCCACTTTGAAATAAAACTGACAAAAATAAGAATAAGAAAGAAAACTAGACAGCAATGTGACCAACTTAGAGGGACAAATGTTTACCCATGTGTAGACAGAAAATTCAAAATACGAAAACATACTTGAGCACAGAGGAAACGAAGAGCAGCAATTTCTGCGAACGTTACACCTCCAATGAAGACAACAAGGACTAGGGAGCGCCTTCCATCAGCCACTCTGAATTGTTAAGAGTTAAAAAGTAAATGATCATTCAGATATAAAATAATCACATTCAACTTTGGTGCAAAAGATTTTTTTAGCAACTATATCAGTCAAAGCTTCCTTTTTACAAAGAATACCTGTCTAAATTGGCTGAAGCCCCCTGCAAAGTGTCAAACGATGGACTGCTAGTAAATCCACTCTGGGAAAATAGCACAAGATATTAATACTTCGAAAATACGCAACTAATTTAACATGCAACAAAGAGGAAAGTTAAGGAAAAGAAATAGATAAATGAGAAAATGCAGACTCTCTTTATTTCTGAATGTGGCCCAGGTAACAGCTTCAAAATTTCTTCCATAGGACGCCTGGAGGACCAAATCATAATTTTAGAAACTTCAACCCAAAGAAAAAGATACAAAAAGATGATTGCACCAACTAAAAAGACACAGGTTGGACCTAAAAGTAAGCATAGAAACGCTCGTAAATCAATTACTTTAGAAACTAGCCATTTTTCCAAACAGGCATAATGACACCAATGAAGTTTTAATCAATCACCCGATTAACCATATGTGGAAATTTGACAGCTATATAACAGTAAGATAGCTGATACAAGATAGATTAAACTATAATAGAGCTTAGAAACGTACAATGAACCATGATCCACTTTCCATGAGATACCCTTTAGGGGACTATTTTCCACCAATCACATTAACCTTGCTTATGTTTTTCTTTTCTTTTCTTTTCTTTTTCCTTGGTATAGTTGCATAATGCAGATTTTAAAAGGTGCAGCAGTTATGATTAAAACAAAATATAGCAGCTGAAAACAATAATCTGAATTGCACTCAATATGAATTAAGGCAACTTCAGCAAATAAAAATTGGACCTCACCATCCAGATCGAAGAGCATGCTGGATTAGGCGAACGCTTAAAGGTGCATATCCAGAAAAGACATAAGCAATATCATTGGGGCTGTTGCATAATCATATCATCGGGGAGTTAGCAAGAGAGGCAGCAGCACAACACAAAAAGAGAAACAAAATCCTAAGATGTGTTATTTAAGAATTACATCACAGTAATGAATATTAGAAGATAAAATCATTAGGAAGAAGAACAATACTTGGCAGTGTCTGTATCTTCAACAACAAGTTGCAAAGCTCGTTTTATTGTCGGCCAGTTGCTTCTGGTCTCCTGCAAGCCTCAGAATACATACAATAAATACACTCATTTAACAAAGGCCCATACATTGATGATTAGAAGATGCAAGTAATTAAAGGAAATGTTTCATCCTGTAGGTAAAATGCTGAACCTGTCTTTTCAACAATCCTGCTCTCTCCAAATTGTTAAGTGTAGCCATGTGCTCAAATCCATAGCTATGGAGTAGCTCTCTCCTAAACAATGAATAAATAAATGAAACATAAGTATCTGATATCAATAACTAATATAGGTCACAGATCCAAATTCCACAACCCCATAAGTGCGGGAAAAGCTAGACAAATGCATATTAATCTTGCCTCAGATAGTCAAAATGCTTTTTGGGTAACCCAGAATTTGTAATGGAAAGTAAGATGAGAAAACGTAGGACATTGAGAAGAGGCTCCTGCTTATGGATCATTTCTTCAATGTACTCAAAGCATCTGCATTCATAAACTATACATAAGTTTCATGTTTTCAAACATTAGAATCTAAGTCACCGCGCCAGTCAACAAGGCAGAAGTGGAAAAGCAAGAAACCTTGACATCTAAAACAAGATAAAGATAGGGATGAAATAGAAGATGACTGGGTACATAGAAAGTGAAAAAAGACTGCTAGAAAACAACAATTGATGCATACAAGATAACAGCAAACGTCTTCACACAAAAATATGCTTATGTGCTATAAACTACAAGGAATGGAAGTCTGATTACAGGTGTCATAGTATAACTAAAGTTAAATAGTTGTCTCTTTATATGCAACACAATCCCTGAAAAGTCTTCATTTCAATGCAAAAATAACTCCAAGCAGTCTAATTCCATGATGAGGATGCGGTATAATGAACATTTTGAAGATTGATTATTGAATAGCTGGCCCCAAACATCACCATCCATTGATTACCTAAATCCCTAAATCATATGTAATAATGCTAACATAATACCCTGGTGTAACTTAATGAGTTGTAAATACTTGCACAAACGTAGTAAAGTTATAAATTTTAGCATTCCAGCCATGACTATCTTCACTGCTCAGTAGTGATAGAATAGCTTCAATGCATTTTCACAGAAAGAATCTAGTAATTCCATTTTACCTTGATTAACCAACACATTTTCATAAATATAATAATAATAATAATAAAATAGGGACTACGAGGAGAGGAGAGGTGTAAACTGCAACATGAAAAACCAACATACCAAGCAATCCACACTGGTATCTCCTAGAACAAAAAAATAAGTTATATATTGGCACTGACGAGCACGTGAACAGATAACATTAAGGCGTGATAAATATTAATGTACTGCAGACAAATCTTGAATGAGGTACAAATTCAGCTTACATGTCATAACTCTGAGCTTCAACAATAGTGTGTTCCATGTCAAGTTTCGCAAGAAATGAAGGCTTTGATGTGAATGTTGACAAATGCTGGGCCAGATTTATGTGTCTCTACAGCAACAATCACCCGCATATTAAAATTCAAGACTCGGATGGATATTATGCAGTGCCCATGTTAAGATGTCCATTCACTATGAAAAAAATTACTTACAGTCATTTCTGGTAATGAATTCAGCTTTTTGACGAAATCCTTCAATTCAGAAACTGACTGTGTCTGTAAATTGAAAAGCACCACATCAGAAATTATAAGCATTGACTATAACACTCTGTCCCTCAAAGAAAAGCATTTGAGATACTGTTTTAGTAATCCTTAGGACACATTTCTGACCATTTGTAGTCCATTTTCTTTAAGCTTGCAGGCAACTAAATTTAAAAACTATAAGTAGAAGATATAGTTACATCTGTTCAAAAAGATTGCAATTGAGTTAATTCACCAGCAGCTTCGCAGATTTAATTTTATCATATGAAGACATCTGTATGACAGCAATATGATGTTATGATTCTAAACTATTCAATTACCGTATTTGACATCTCTGCATAGTCCTGCTTCATTGATGTTGCTTTTTGGCGTAGAACCTGCAATCATACTGAAGATGGAAACTAAGGAATGGAACACTGGGGCTGATTATTATGAAACAAGAAGAAAAAAAACTTTTGAAAAAGGGTGTTATAAATCACTATGGGCAGTTACTGTTAAGTAGTAAACAAAGTGGTTATAAATAGATCAACCTGGACAACAACTTCAAAGTTGAGATCCCTTGTCTCCTTGAACAGCTTGTCACTAAAATTAAAGCCACGCATGATAAATTAATGAGTGAAAACATAAAAAATAAGAGAAGATGAAAGGAAAAAAAGGAAGGCAAGAGAAAAACTAGCTGACTAAACATTATAAATTAGAAAACTGTAAACCAGTGAAGGCACTTGGGGCCATCTACGTCAAATACATTCAAACAAATGCTCCTTAGAATATGAAGACTACAAATACAACTCACTACAATATCAGTCGCAGAAGTGTCTGTGGTATGAGTATCTATCTATATCAATAGCTTTTTAGAATACGTTGCACCAACACCGACATGTGACGCTATTCGTGACACGATGCGCCATTTAAAAAATAAAATACGACATGATACGTTACCGACAAGTTAATTTTTAATTAAATGCCAATACCAAATGCTTTCAAAACCTTGCCACAAAAAGGTTTGGCCATCATCTAAAGGCACCATACCATGAACAACCTTTTTTTCTTCTATTTCTTCTTCTTCTCTTAATCCTACATCATATTCCTGAGCAATTATGGTTGGTAAGAGGTACCCACACATTCATGATTATTTCAGAATCTCATTTTTTGTCTGTTCCGAAAAAGAGCACATTTGTAAAGCACAAAATGGACTTACTTGGATAAATTGAATGAGAATAAACTTGTATGTGAAGTAAGACATAGTTCCAAAATAACCAATCAAATGCCTCAGAGGATTAAGGACTCTACGCTATGATTCAACTAAATAAATAAAATAAGATAAACTTAAGGGGCATCACAAAGTTGGGTCCATAAACCAAAACTAGTAAATCAATGACTATCCCAGTCTTATTACCAGAATGTATAGGCATAGTAAGAACTACAAATCCCCTATATAGGTATATGTAACGGTAACATATGGAACTATCTTCAAGTAGGAACTTGTGTGATTTATCTTGGATACATAACAATAAATGATAAATCATATTCGTATAAGATAGTACAGCCACAAACATCACATTATGTGCCTTGCTGCTAACTAAAATCATATAGCTGCATAATCCAGTAATATAAATCTATGGGTTCCATTTCAGATCTAAACATATCCCAAAATCCTATGCACATAAGATAATGTACAGAATGATACAAGCATTCAAGAGATAAGTCAAAGGTTTTTAGTCAATATTGATTTCCTTCATCCCGTGTGTGGCACAAATGCTATATATGGACAACAAATGAAAAGTCTATTAACAAACTAGTACCATTTAGAATTGTCACATCCCATCAGCTACAACCACATCGAACAGAAAATAAATCTATCGAATTAATGTATAACTATGATATATTTGTTTGAGAATGAAAGCAATGGAAACTGTAAAATCAAGAGTATTGCAAAGCAACAGAAATGAAAATGCATTTGTGTAAATAACCCATAAAACAACATTGTAATCTCCACAGTTGTTGGGATAATATAAAGCATTACTAATAATATTCTTCACGGCAATGAATCACATCATGTACTATGGTTTACCTTGAATTAAGTGGAACTTTCATCTTTTTCCCCTCTCCCTGCACTCCCATGATAGATGCATCAAGCTCCACAGAACCATTACTGATATGCAGAAACTGCAATTAACAAACCTATTAGAGATTAGAGATATCTTACAACAAACCCCAAAATAGAACCACCAAGTTTCATATTTTTTTATCCTATTCCAGCACGTTCCAGACTTATTTATTCTTTGAAGTAGTTTTAGGACAATTTGAAACGAAATACCTTATGCTCATACCATAATAGTTTACATAATTTTATGCTTCTAGGTTCCATCTGTTAATAGCCATGGCTAGAAAAAAAGATAAATATATCCAAAAGTAGGAAAGCAGAATGCTAGAACAATTTGGTTTTGACTCTTTTCTTCTTTTAATCAAATAAGAAAAAAAAATATTGAAGGACAACTACCTCATGAACAATAGTGCAATACAATGTTTTACATGTAGCTACGATACAAATCATTATCTTGTCAGGTGTCATTCCATTTATTTTGACATGTACTCCCCTCCATCTCAAAATGAGGGTCTTGTTTCTCTTACATTTTGTCCCAAAATGAGTGTTATTTTCTTTTTAAGAAATTGGTTATGCATGAATTACCAATATTATCCTTATAATAAGTTCGTTAGTAGCCTTTGAGTTTGTTACAACACGTGTTCATGGGGTTACAAAAGTAAATGTACAACATTAACTAACACTCATTTTGGATTAGAGGGATACATAACTAACATTTAATTTAATACCCTACTTTAGCATTAGCTTACCTCGTCTATCAGCCCTTCATAAGTAAGTTGAGAGCACATGGGAGTAACCATGTCCACCTGCAGCCATGTAATTTTATGAATTAGCATCACTGCACCAGCATACACTGATAGGTATAAGTACAAGCAAGTGCTATATAGCAGTATCTCAACATGCAAGTGCAGTATGTTTGGAGAAGTAAATTATCCATTCCAATTTATGATGAAATAAACTGTCAATTTATTTCAGCGCTTTAAAATCCTCAAGGTAAGCTGCTCAACTTATTAGAACACCTATCCAATCATTTGCATTTAAAGTTACCAATAGTAAAGGAAATAAAATTTGCATGACATCATCATGTAGAACAATTCTACAATTCTACAAGTTACAAATATCAAGGGACATTTAAGAGGCAACAAATTACATCCCTATTTAAAAACAAGTTTCTTAATAAAATCCTAAATGCACCTCTTATTTGAATACTTTGCAGATCATTTGCACATAAAGTTACCAAACCAATACTAAAGCATATACAATATGCATCACATCTTTACTCATAACAATTGACAATATATTGATATCAATGAACAATAAAGAGGGAAAAGAACAGAAGGAAAACAAAAAAATTTTTACCTCCCTATCTAGAAGAATAAGTGTGTTTATCTCTGACAAGCCCATCTGAAGTACAAACAAGAAATTAGTGGACTTACAGAGTACATATGTGCATGATATTACATTTAATTGCCAAAGCTTAATAAATTGTGTGTAATTACATCAGAAGAGTTAACCGGTTCCTCTGCTTGCATTCGATTAAGAATGTCAGCCACGCGTACTGATGATTTGCCTTTGGCCCTCACGTTGGGTATAACTCCAAAAGAAAACTACAAAAGTATGTCAATATAATACAAATGCAAAATGGTTGAGAACATAAAGCACTGGGCTCTTTTAACTCCGTAAAATTGTTTGTGTTTTATGTCCTCAGGCTTCATCTTAGATATACATTATATTAGCATAATACTATAGTATACAACCTCAAGTTTGTGAATGGCCTTAGCTACATGCCAAAGTGAGCTTGTATCACCATCAACTAGGGATTCCTGCAATGCCAAAAAGAAAAGGGCAATGAAAACCTGAAAAGGCAAATAATATATGTTTGCAACAGGTAAAAGTAGAAAGTACTAGTACTACTACACCTTGTAAGCAAGATCAAGTTCAAAAGATAACACATCCTCGTCTAGTGGAACCATGTATAATGGGTACTCTCCAATAGTTATCAAGTGATGAACACTTTCGTCCTCAAGGATCTGCATAACCAAAACAGTTTCTTGCAATATGTATGCTTTTTGTTAAGAAATCATTCTTCTTGTTTTGACAAACTAGTAACTACTTACCTTCTCGCAAACAACTGTGCGTCGAGGAACAAAATAAACATGGTACTCTCTCTGAAGGCCTTTTGAAACATCATTATTAATATGCGAGCATATGGATTTCATCAAACTAAGCTGAGAACGAACAAGATAAACCACTTTTGTACATTCGGTTTGAATTGGGTCTGCGGAAAGATGCCGCAACTCCACCCCATGTTCCTGTTTGAAATTACCAATGTAAAATCCCAATTTGCACTAAAAGATTATTACATGGTAGCATGAAGGACTTTCAAACAGAGATAAACATATTGCTAGAGCCATTTACCGAAAACCAAAATAATCCATTCCGGATGCAATTAAAATACTCTGAATTTAACTTAAGGTACAAGTTAATTGACCAAGAGACAGACCCTCGTAGATTTATTAAGACTCAAGCATCAGAAGATAATTACCTTCAGAAGTGAGGTCTGGATGATCAATGAGAGAGAGCCCCCAAGCTTCGGGTCGATGACCAAACACTTCTTTCCCCGAATCTGAAAAGCTCAGAAAGAAACAATGAAATTAAGCCCCAATCAAACCGATCAGCTGAAAATTTTGAATCCAAAACAACACGACAAAAAGATATTGAGAATCATGTTTCGATTTCCTGGTTTTCTCAGCAATCAAACAAAAATTACAGGTTACGTAACAAAAAAAAAACATTTCTAAAATGAAAATCAATGAAACGTGTCTGCTTACATTCTTGAGGATGTTAACGAGCTCCTTTTGAGACTGTTCCCTGAATATCTTAAAAATTAGCTTAAATCTAGTGATAATCGCTGAGAGAGAAATCGTGATCGAATTGAAATTTGAAGAGAAGAGTGTGGTGTACCTGAGCGATGTGAGGTTCAAGGGAGCATTGTCTAAATTCGGAATCTGAGCCATTGTGTTGTTTGTCTCTCCGACTCCGAGCACAGAAGAGAACAGAGAAGAAGAAGGAGAAGAGCAGCACTGTGTACGATCGGTCGATTCGTTGTGAAGCTGATTAAGACTTGAAAAGAACCTGGATTCTTCTTGGGCTCACTTTTTGAATGAATTGGTCCAAACATGTTTGGGCCCGATATCAGGCCCGTTTAATTTCTGTTTTGAAGACTGAAAATTTTGAAAATTTGTTTAATCGTAACATTTTCTATGGAAACACTTATGGTTAATATATGCTCCATACTATTTAAATAAGTATGATGAGTAGTAGAAAAATATTTTCTATTTTCAATCTATTTTAAAAAATTATAAATTTTAATTTTTTAATTTTTCAAATAGAAAATTCCACTCACGTCGCCTACACTTCCACCTATCTCAGGCCATGTTAGGAATTAAGGAATTCAAAAAACTCCGGCAAGAAGAAAATGCGAAGTGGGTGTAAAAATGGCGGACAACTTCACGGTAGTAAATTGAAGTAAATTAAAAAAAATGAAAAGTTCAGCGGTTAAGCTTCATAATCACAATAGTACATTGCTGACGTGGAGGTAAATAATCTGTTACAACAGGTAACTTAGACCAAAATAATTTTTTTTAGAAAATTCATGAGTCGGATAGTACATTGTTGACGTGGAGGTAAATAATCTGCTACAAATTATAACTTGAACCAAAATAACAAAAAAATTAGAAAATTCATGAATCGAAACAACTAAAAACCTTAAACAGATACAAATTCTAAAATTCAAGAAACTCCAGGGTCTGAAACCATTTAACCCGGATTTTATAGGAATAGAACGGACAAAAAGACAGGGCTATCACCGCCCACTTGGCCAAGTGGTGGCAGGGCTTGGGTGCAAGCTCGAGGACTCGTGTTCGAGACCCTTCATTGGTGTGGTATGAGATTGGGTAGTAGTATATGTGTTAATGAGTTATATGTGTGAGTGTGGGGTTTTCTTGTACAGTAAATCGTAAAAAAAAAAAAAAAGACAGGGCTGTCTTGGTCATTTCAGGCGACAGAAAGAGTACCGCCAAGTGTCTCACCTCATGTGTTATGAGTGACTTCCATAGCAACGGTGGCATTTTTGTAAAACACTGTACGCTGACCGATTCACAAAGCAACATTCCCATAACTGACACCAGCTCCAGCACAATTCCCTTCTACTCTACCACTGCCACCTCACCACCTCTCCACCGCTCGCACCCTCTATGGCCACCGCCACTCGCCTCCGGCGTATCGGTGCCGCCGCTGCACTCGCCACTGCAGCGGGCGGTGCCGTCTTCCTCAGCAACAATCGGACGATCTCCTCCAACGACCGAGTCGGTGAATCCGCCGTGGACGCGCTGCGGCAGAAGATCGGCGATCTATCCGTGGTCCTTCCGTCCAGAGCCGCTCAGGAGTCCGCTCTGGTCGCTGCCACCTCGGATAACCCTCTCGACATTCTCGTGGTCGGGGGCGGAGCCACCGGCAGCGGCGTCGCGCTAGACGCCGTGACCAGAGGGCTCCGCGTCGGGCTCGTTGAGCGAGAGGATTTCTCTTCTGGAACGTCTTCGAGGTCTACGAAGCTAATTCATGGAGGTATGTAATGGAGCAAACGTATATTCATCATTTTCTTTTATAATGCCGTTGGTGGTGTAGTGTTTGATAATGTTGAGCTGCTGAAGATGCAAATTGAGATTAGAGTGCATGTTTTTTCTATTTTGAGTGTTAGTTAGTACTAATTTCCCCAAAAATCCATGTTTAAATGAGATCTGTTTCAGAATTATGTATTTTGGTTCTGTTCGAAAATGAATTTTTGGTTGATTGTCATTTTAATCTTTATCTTCAGTTTGATACTTTTTTTATTTTATTTTTTTATATATATTTAACTGTATGAAACTTTTATCATCATTCTATGCACCAGAATTTCATTATGATCCTAAATCAAACTTATGTGCTGGTGTTGGCATTGCTTGAAAGCTTGAGGTGAGGCACTGACCCGTCCAGGGCATGTTTGGTAGAACCTAAAATGAAAATTCTAGTAATGTAGCTGTATTGAACGCAACCAATTGTTGAAATTACGATTGCTTCAAATTTTGGTGGAGGAGCCGTTTGTTAAATTTATTTTCAAATTATTGATTTGCTTGTATTTTTTTATTTATATGGTTGGCTTCCTGTTATTTTAATAGTTTTTAAAAAATGAAAATAGTTTCCTCTTTGTTTGTGTGAACTAATCTTTCCAGGGGTCCGCTACCTGGAGAAAGCTGTCTTTAAACTTGACTATGGGCAACTGAAGCTGGTATTCCATGCACTTGAGGAGCGTAAACAGGTTATTGAGAATGCACCACACCTCTGCCATGCTTTGCCATGCATGACACCATGTTTTAACTGGTTTGAGGTGGTATACTACTGGATGGGATTGAAAATGTATGATTTGGTCGCAGGATCTCACCTTTTACATTTGTCCAGATATTATTCTGCCCAGGAATCTGTTGAACTCTTCCCCACTCTTGCAAAGAAGGGTAAAGATAAGACCCTAAAGGGCGCTGTGGTGTATTATGATGGGCAGATGAATGACTCGCGGCTTAATGTTGGATTGGCCTGCACTGCTGCATTAGCAGGTGCTGCAGTTCTAAACCATGCAGAAGTGGTATCATTTCTCAAGGATGAGAGTAATGAGCGCATAATTGGTGCACGAATTAGAGACAATCTATCAGGTATGGAAAAACCCATATTTTGAATTCATTATATATGCAACATATACACATGTGCATTTTTGCCATGGTTTTCACTTTTCAGCGATAATAATACAAGTCCCTGTGTGGTTTCAGGCAATGAATTTGATGCATATGCCAAGGTGGTTGTTAACGCAGCTGGGCCATTTTGTGACTCTGTGCGGAAAATGGCTGACAAAGATGCACAACTTATGATCTGTCCTAGCAGTGGAGTGCATATTGTTCTCCCTGATTACTATTCTCCTGAAGGAATGGGTTTAATCGTTCCTAAAACTAAGGATGGCCGTGTTGTGTTCATGCTGCCATGGTTGGGAAGAACAGTTGCCGGGACTACAGATTCCAACACTAGCATCACTTTACTTCCAGAACCTCATGAAGATGAGATTCAATTTATACTGGATGCCATCTGTGACTACCTTAGCATTAAGGTATATGATTTTTCTGAATTATATACTCCCTCCGTCCCAAAATGAGTGTCATGTTTCTCTTGAAATTATGTCCCAAAATGAGTTGATTATAATAGTAAGTTACATTTTGGAAACCAACTTAGAAATTTAGATATTTTTTCTAAGATCTATCTGTCAGAATGATGTCCTTGTACGTGAAATAGACGCGAACAGTTTAACTATACATTCTGACTTCTGGAGCTTCAGTGCATTGGCAGCATTTTCAGCTTTACTAAGTGAATCATCTGCATCTTGTTCTCACATCATGCAAAAAACTGTTCGGAGAAAAGTTGGTATTTCTGTAATGTTTAGCTCTTTTGCTCTGCCCCTTTGTCTAGGTGTTTCACGCAACTATAATGGGCAAGTCACATATGTTCTGTTATGAACTATATATCTTGGATTCTGAATCTGAATGAGAGATACTGTACTAGTTTACGTATGAAGTTAAGTTCTGGTGTGACAAAGAGACTTTTAAAATGGGTTTCCTTGCCATGTCAAATTCTGCACTTAAGCCAGGTGGCATGTGCTAAATGTACTTGCTATGACTTTTAGTTCAGTGGGTGTGTATTTATCTATTAGTCATAGATTGATATCTGAAGGACTCGGTACTTCTTGTAGAGATTAAAGTAATGCTGGATGAATTCAGGTACGGCGCGCAGATGTTCTTTCAGCTTGGAGTGGTATTCGCCCATTGGCAATGGATCCATCTGCAAAAAGCACTGAGAGTATCTCCAGGGATCATGTTCTCTGTGAAGATTATCCTGGTCTGGTCACAATCACAGGTGGAAAATGGACCACATACAGAAGGTAATTTTCATTGGCTGAGCTATGATTGTGTAATTGATAAAAAAATAGTGTACAATATTGTGCTCACTATGGTTAGTCACAGCATGGCAGAAGATGCAGTTAATGCAGCTATAAAGTCTGGAAAGCTTAGCCCTGCAAATGGATGCATAACCCATAATCTGAGGATTGTTGGTGGAGATGGATGGGAGCCTTCTTCGTTTACTGTTCTTGCCCAACAGTTTACACGCATGAAGAAGTCATACAGTGGTAAAGTTGTTCCTGGGGCAATGGACTCTGCTACAGCAAAGCATTTGTCTCGATCATATGGTACTTTGGCTGAACATGTGGCAACAATAGCTCAGGTTAGTGTATTCTGTAACTATAACCGACATATGTCTTCTAGGAGGAATTAGCTCTTTTCAAAGTTTTAAATTTTAATGCTTTATTAGTAATTGGTAGTTTTTCTGGAACTATGATATGAAATTGGGAGACAAATACTTAATAGTGCCTATTAAAGATTGTGTTAATTAACAGCGTTTAAATGCATGGTTACTTATTTTAGGTTCTACAACATACTCTTATCATATAGTTTTGTCATTCAGCAATAACAATGCTAGTGGTTTTAATATTAGGCCTTGCATTGGTTGTTTGCATTGATAAAAAACCTTGGAATTTTTCCTTTAGTCATGTCATGCAATTGTTGCATGACACCACGGTAATACATTTGTAATCTATACCATATGAGATTTTTCTTCTATTTATGTTTAAAATTCACATTACTAAACTTCTATTCCACTTTCAGAATGAAAATCTTGGGAAGCGGCTTTCCCATGGATACCCTTATTTAGAGGCTGAGGTCGCATATTGTGCTCGGAATGAATATTGTGAATCCGCAGTTGATTTTATTGCTCGACGATCTCGACTTGCTTTCTTGGACACCGATGCAGCAAGGCGTGCATTGCCACGCATAATTGAGATTCTGTCAGCAGAGCACAAATGGGACAAATCTAGACAGACGCAAGAGATGCAGATGGCTATAGAGTTTTTGGAAACTTTCAAGTCTTCAAAAAATGCTCAGTTCCATGACGGGAAACACAAATAGTAGGTAACCAATTGCTATTGAGCCTCAAATGAACTTGTTTAAAGATCAATCACAACTTTCACTAACTCTTTACATGCCATGTTTTACTGTTTCGTTTATACAGGATTGTGAAGAGGAATTAGTAGATTGTTTTAAAGCTCTGCAATCACTTCATACATAGTTTTCACATAATTTTTACGAGCTCGCGGAAGTGCATAGAAGCTTTATGTTGACAGGGTACAAATGATGGAAACGTCACGCATATCTCCTTGTCTCAGCTCTTTTGCAGTCATCTGGAGAAAAAAAAAATGGTAACTTAATAAAGTAAGCTTGCAACAATAGTTGCTCCCAAATGTTTATGTGGTACAGTCTTCTTGCCAACATGTGTGGAGGGTGCTTATTTTTTGCACTTAACCATCAGCTAAATTAATGTTTTTTTCTTCAGCAGCATATTTCTTTCATTTCCATTTTGTTGTGTTTTTTGAAATTGGACAGTGAAAATTTCATTTATGATTTATCTATAATTTGACCTAAACCTAAACATGGTATTGTACTTAACTCCATACTTGTCCTTGTGAATAAAAATTGTTCCCAAATGATTTTCTAGTGGTTGTTTGGTGAAACTCTTATACTTGTTTTTAGAAGCACTTGTGATTGCTGTTTGGTAACAAAAGTACTAAAAATTGGTGTGAAATGATCAGCTTTGGGTGGTGTGTTTGTCACAAAGATGGTTCACTTTTGGACAATCTAAAGCTATTGGGAACATGATCTATAGCAAATCAATGTTAGGCTTGTTGAATTTAGATTGTGAAGTCAAAAAGTTCATAAAGGAGCTTAATTGCTCAAAGAAAATGGGCTGTGCTGGCTTAAATAAATTGGCTTTAAGAAGACATAAAGCAGCAAAACTAGAATTAGAGTTTGATACATATATGTGTGTTGTTGCATTTGCCGGCCAAAACAGAAAAAAACAACAACAGGTAAGCATTAGATGGAGGGTCATCACTAGATTCGGACACACATATTTGGCTGTCACCAATAAGATGGTGTGTGACACACATGGCATGGCCTATGGTGGGACCCATCATTTTGTAAACTACAAGATCAACTACTATATTACTTGTACTTGCATTCATGCCCACCAATAGCTTCTTCTTATTCATTTTCTTATTTTCCTATGAGTTTATCACTACTCCTTGACTTTATTTGAAATAATAACTTGTCATTTTATTTAGTTTTTGTCTCCTAGTGTATCTTAGGGCCAGTCCAGTTGTAAAATATCAGAATAATTTGATATTTTATAAATTTAATTTTATAGTTTGTTCTATTTTGTGGTGTTAGACAATTTAAGTCTAAAAGTTAAAATTATGTTTTTTTATAAAAATGTTGAAAAGCTGATGTGGTATGCTAATTTGAAAAAAATGTTACATGCTATTGTACCGATGTGGACGATACCAACTACATTGTGAGAATAAATAAATAAAAAACTATAAATTTAAAGGTCAGAACAAAGAAAATTTGAAGTTAGAGGCTAAAGTCAAAATTTCGTCAAGATTAGAGAGATAAATTATTTAACTCGTTAATAATGACGTGACAGTTATTTACATGTAGTTGGAAGGTTCTGGTTCTTTCATGGTTGCTTTGAGGACATTAAAGTGGATCAGTTAGCTTAGGTAACATAAATACATAAACAAGCAGAAGAGGTTGTAGCAGTAGCATTGCTTCACAAGTAACAGCCTGTATTTGGGTATGCTTTCATTTCTTCCCAAAATCCACCCTCTTTACTTTTTCCATGCAAAATGACAAACAACAAATCTTCACTATTTCAAAATTCACTTTTCATGAATCAAAACGTAACTCAGCTAGGTCCTCGGATTCTGTGTCAGGCATTTTGACGTGGATCGGTTTGTCGGTCCCGTTTTTTTATTGGTAGTTTGTTGGATGATGATTTCCGTTAATTAATAATACAACGAGTTTTTTCAAAAAAAAAAAACGTACCTCTTCTTTTTATGCACAATTCACTTTCTACAAGTGAAATAAAAATTTATATTCAAATAAGCATATTGTTAAAAATAATTATTTGAACAAATTTACTATCTTCGTCTCAAACCATTAAGTAGGACAAACAATTTGAGTTATGACTCTTGACACGACACGAATTCAAGTATATTTGAGTTAAGCATAATTGTGTTGACTAAATTAATTTGTTTAGTAATCGGGCCATATATTCGTGTCGAACCGTTTAACTCGTCTAATCTATTTAATTGAACGACTTGAGTAACTCGTTTATTAACCCACTTGTCTAAGGATAAAAATGTAAATATTCAAACATATTAAGTAAAAAAAAAACCATATTAGTTAAACAAGTCAAATATAACAGAACACGTTAGGTCAATATCAACCCATTTATGTATACGTGTTGTATCATATCATATAATACTGAACTTAATTATTTAAACGTCTCATATGGTGTCAACTCACTCATAAACGAGTCATGTTATTCAACACATTTAATAAATAGTTTAAATTCAAATTGACTTCTAAACAAAATATCAAACTTTTAACTCTGAACAAACATGATCCGAAAACACAAAATGCCCACCAAATGGAGAATTTTTGGGGAAGGTAACACTGAAACAGTGAAGCATAAGGTTTAATTATTGCATCTAACAAAAAAGAAAGTTAAAAAAGTTAGAATCTTTTTTTGAATTTCTTTTAGGAAAAAGATACAAATTATTGGGCAATGATATCGCTAATATCCTTAAAAAAAAAAAGGAAGAAAAAAAAAAAAAAAAAAACTTCAAAGTCCAAAATAAATTAGACAGAAATGGGTTGATGAGATAGTAAACACTAAACACTATTTAATTCCTTTTTTGAAAAAACAAATTTATTTCCTTTCAAGTTTGAGTTAAATATTCGAACGGTAAAAATAAATAAATTTTAATTTAGGCCGGTCGGTCCTAACGGTACCGACGAACAAACCACCATCTTCACAAAGCGGGAACCATGATTTTCTACTCTCTCTCTCTCTCTAACATTTATACTATATATTCACTTTCTCTCTCCTCACTCCTCTGTTCGTGTCGTGCCGGCCTCAACCATTTCTTCTCTGAATCTTTCTTCTTCTGACTCTTCCATTTCTTCTTCTCCTTCTCTTTCTGCAATCTTACAATAACTTCGCATTTTTGTTCCCTTTCTGGATCTCATGCTCTGATCAGTCATGGCGTCCACTTCCACCTCTACTCTCCGATCAGCGCACCGCTCCGACCGGCAGTTCCACGTCCCTCCTCACGCTCCTTCTTCTTCTTCCTCGTTTTCTAGAAGCTCCGGTGCGCAGCTCCACCACTCTGTTCGCTCCAAGGCTCCTTCTTCGTCGCGACGCTCCGTTACCCCCAATTCCCGCACCCATTCTCGCGACTTCGACGAAGGTTTGTGTTTTGGACTTTAGGGACGGTGTTGACTTGGTTTGGTTTTCAATTTTGTTTTTGTGGTTTTGTTATTGGTTTGATGATGGGTTTCATTTTTGTGTTTATGCTCCATTTTGAAATTGAAGAGGGGATTTGAGGTTAACAACCCCCAAATGTGGAAATTAAGACCGTTAATTTAATTTCTATTTGAAATTTTTGGGATGGTTTCCAAAATAAGTAAATGTGTTGATCAGAAGCTTTGATTAAGACAGCTGGTAAATGCTTTGCTCTAGATATAATGTAGAATGGTGCTAAGCCGGTTTTATGGTTTGTACGGGGTCGCAACGGAAATGCTAGATTGGTAGGATATATTTAGATGGGTCATTTTGAAGTTAAAGCTATAACATGTCTCATTTAGGTCTAATGTCCCATGTGCTTGGGAAGATGGAAGGTAGGGGCAGATAACTGTTGCTGACTCAAATTGAATTGAAAAAATGAAGCTTGGTTTGTGAATGATTTTTCATAAGCTTGAAATTGACATTCCATTTTTTTGTAATTAAATGAAAACTAAGTAGAAATTTTTTTGATGCCGAGAGTAAATGAACTTAGTTTTGGGGCTAGTATCAAGCCAAAATATTTTTTCCAGTGAAACTAGTATATGTCATTAGTGATAAATTGATTATACAACCTAGAGTGACAATTGTATATGAAGTTTTATCCCATCTGAGTGGAGGAATATCCATCATTAGGTTATTAGATACAAGGTGGCTATGACATGCTCATTCGGTGTCAATTTTTTCTATCTAATTTTTTTTATTCGATAAGATAATAATATTATTAATTACAATAGGAGTACGGAGGACAAAGAACTAGGCATAAGATAATAAGCCAGACCAAAAGCCGAAAGCAGGATGATAAACTAATGTGCCCAAGAAGAAGTAAAACAGGGAAAACTCTGCAAAACCCCTTATTTGCATCTACTATTCTAGGCATGGTTTTTGTAATTCATAAAACGTCAGAACTGGATATTTATGCAGTTCTTTTGCTGCTTTTAGCAGGCTGAGAGATGGTAGCTTTTAGAAAGTTCATCCATACAAACATTCAGTTTCTATAACTCTAGAGCTTTGTTAGTGTCAATTGGTCTGCAGCCATAAATTTGCATGTATATTGTCTTGGTAGTAATTTTTTTTTTCAAAATAATAAAATACATTGCCTTTTCACATAATGTGATCCATTATTTATCAAAAGTTTCTTACTGAAATAATTTTAAGAAGGTTTCAGTTTGGCCTTATTACAGATTCTGTAAGGGTGAGAGTTGCTGTTAGACTTCGCCCAAAAAATACTGATGATCTCCTTTTGGATGCTGATTTTGCGGACTGTGTTGAATTGCAGCCAGAGGTGATCTATTTCTTTTCTTAACAAATTAAGAACTTCATTGTAGTTTCGATTATTTTTAAGCCATATTTAGTTCCAATCAATTGCATTTGTTATCAATACTTTGTGCATACAGTTGCAGTTGGACACTAAGTAGTTTATGTGATTTCTTTTCACTGCAGCTGAAGCGGTTAAAATTAAGAAAAAACAACTGGAGTTCTGAATCTTACAGATTTGACGAAGTTCTTACAGAAAGTGCCTCCCAAAAGCGTGTATATGATGTGGTGGCAAAACCTGTAGTTGAGGTAAATTATTAAGGAGCTTGATAAGTTGCAGCACTTGGAATTTCTCATCATTCATGCAACTTTAAAATGCTGTGTGTTGGTGATGGAATGTAGTTGACTGGTGTATGTGAACTACTGTGCTTCACAGTTTTTTAATTTTCCAATTCGAAATTAATTTTACTATCTCTCTCTCTCTCTCTCTCTCTCTCTCTCTTGTGTCTTTGAATTTTTTTGGGAAAAGGTTGGATGGCATGCTAATTATTTTGGTCCCTTTTGGTGTACTTTTGCAGAGTGTATTAAATGGATACAATGGGACAGTGATGGCTTACGGTCAAACAGGTACTGGTAAAACTTATACGGTAGGCAGACTGGGTAAAGATGATCCATCTGAACGTGGTATTATGGTTAGAGCTTTAGAGGACATAATTGAGAATGCATCCGATGCTTCAGATAGTGTGGAAGTTTCCTATTTGCAGGTATTGAATATAGTATCTTTCAACATCAAGACGTACCTTAGCATGCATTTTGTGTTGTCTTATGTGGAACTTACTGCTTGATCTTCTTCGGCATGCATAGTGTAGCTATTGTTTTGAGTTTAGGCTATTAAATTGTTGTATCGCTTTGACTGGCATGGTTATAAATTAGATTCTTGAGTTGAAATTGGTCAGACGGAGAATTGGAACCACCTAAAATACACAAAAAGAAAGTTCATTTTGGTACTACTATAAGATATAAATACACTAGTGTGGTTTGCCTTACAATTGTAAAAGGCAAAGCTTCTGGAAATGTTCACTAAAACTTTATGCTAACTCAGAGCTTACTTGAATTAGATTGCTACTATGGTATTTTGTGTGTGTGTTAGTTTCATGATAATTAATCGATTAACTGTTTATTTTCCTTTGTTTTACTGCTTCAGTTGTATATGGAATCTATACAAGATTTGCTATCACCAGAAAAGATTAACATCCCTATCGTTGAGGATCCCAAGAATGGGGATGTGTCAGTGCCTGGTGCTGCTGTAGTTAAAGTTCGAGATCTTGAGCACTTCATGCAATTGCTGCAAGTCGGGGAGGCAAACCGCCATGCTGCTAATACAAAGCTAAACACAGAATCTTCCCGTAGTCATGCAATTCTTATGGTGGGTGCATATTGTAGTCTGTAGTTTCCATGATTTTTCCTGATGTTTCCTACCTCAGAACAATAACTATTATACTTTTTCTGAATATATCATCAGTTGCAGTTTCTCTAAATTTTAAATCCTTGTCTTGCAGGTTTATATTCGGAAATCTGTCCATGAAAGAGTTACAGATGAGATTACTTCTCCAAAGAAGGACTCTAAAACTGATTTAATCCGTGGGAACGGCATACCTTTGGTTAGAAGAAGCAAGTTGCTGATTGTGGATCTAGCTGGATCTGAAAGGATAGACAAATCTGGTTTGTAGTTTGGTGTATTCATTTGAACTCTTTTGTTCTTTTTACTAAAGAAGTACTTATACCTCCTTAGATATTTCTATTTGTTCTTACATTTTTCATTACTTCTTGTTTAAGGTTCAAGTCTTCTTTCATTTCATTTTATTGTCGAGCTGTTTCACTTTTTTTGCATGTTGGTTTCTACAAATTAATCTTGTACTGACTTCATATATTTGTCGATTTTCAAGTCATCTAGTTGTTGTGAATGTTAAATGTTATATCGTTAAAAGACTAACAAACTATTTCATGCTGCAGGCAGCGAAGGCCACTTGCTCGAGGAGGCCAAGTTCATCAATCTTTCTCTAAGTTCCCTTGGAAAATGTATAAATGCATTGGCTGAAAATAGTCCACATATCCCTATTAGAGACTCAAAACTGACGAGATTGCTTCGCGATTCTTTTGGAGGTTGTCATTTTTATTTTATTTCTTCTTTTACTTCAATGTTTAATCTCCTCGCATCAAAATGTATAGTTAAGTTTCGATTGCATATCTTGTTTGATGTAATGGATCTGATCAGACCTGTTGGCTTGTTCCATCTATCAATTTTATTGCTGATTTTGGTTCACAGTTTGTTTAGGGATTGCATTTTTAGTCTCAATGGATGGCTTGTATGCCATACATACTCTGGCTGTCTGATTAGACTTCTGGCATATTAACATTAGTCCACACACAGAGAGACAATAGTCTAATTTAGTAGGACCATGAGGTAAAGATAAACATTGTTTATAGCATCGAACAGTAGGGAGGAAATATAACCAATACTTTAACCGAGTTTTAGCAATAAGGGAGAATTCCATTGATTACAACTTATGTGTCATATAAAATCATCTGATATGCTCAATCGAAACATGCATATGGCTCCTTGTTAAATGTCTTCTTGATCTAGTTGGACCCTTTTTAGATGTGAAGGAACTTCATTGCTATTCGTAGGCTTTTAAGGTTTTATATTGTAATACAATAGAACAGTTTATACTTGGCAATCTTTCAAGAAAAGCTTTTTATCTGGAATTCTTGCATAATCTTATTGAGTATTTTAAAATTTAGCAAAGAGACTGTGGAGACAATAGTATAGGACACATAATTTCATTGGATAGAAGCTCCAACTGAAAGTTATTTTAGCTTCATTTACAAGTGTTTTCTTATTTTCTGTACAACTCAGCATGTAGGTGAAAGTGTTTCAGTTATCTATATGGTTTACAGATAACGTTTAAATGTTAGATATATTTCCAATTATTTTTTCAAGCATGCAATAAATCGGCGCCTTTCCATTCTTTAGTTTTATAATATTGATCTTGCGATATATTTGGGCCTTATACAGGTAGTGGTATCTGGTATGAACAGAGTATTTCTATTTTAACTGACCCTATGTTCATGCAATTTAGATATGGTGTATGTATTTGAAACAATGGTTGAGCTGAGCAAATCATTCATTCCTATGAGTATTCTTTAACTTGTTTGTCATTATTTTTATCCAACAGGCTCAGCTAGAACTTCACTCATAATAACAATTGGACCATCTGCACGACATCATGCAGAAACCACTAGCACAATAATGTTTGGGCAACGAGTGAGTAACACGAAGTTTCTGTTATTCTGTACTCTATTTCTTGTAGTTAATCATTATTTAGCATCTCTTTCTCTCTCTCTCTCTCTCTCTCTCTCCCCCTCTCTCTTAGTGCTATCGTTATGAGTTGGATGCCCTATTAGAGGCTATAGCAGAAATCATGCCTCTAGCTTTGCTTTATACAAGATTTGCGTTCTGACTTTCTCTGCCTATCTTAATTTTCTTGTCATTAAATAATGTATTTCACACATGCTTGGTTCAAGTTGGCTTGTCATGTTCTTCTTAACTTAGAAGATTTATATTTAATATAGGTACTTCAATGATGATTGCATAACATTATCTCGAATGTTTTTATGCTAAAGTAGCTTACTTTTTTGTGCTTTGTAGGCTATGAAAGTAGTGAACATGGTAAAGCTTAAAGAAGAATTTGATTACGAAAGTCTATGTAGGAAGCTTGAGAATCAAGTAGATTTTCTTACTGCAGAAATTGACAGGCAACTTAAATTAAGAGACAATGACAAACGTGAAATGGAAAAGCGACTCACAGAGTGTGAGGTCTCTCGGTCCGTAGCAGAAGAAAATCTTGTTTCAAGGTCTGAGGTAGTTGTCTCTCCTGTTATATGGTTTGCAATTTTTAAGTAATGGGATAATGGATTTTGATTTCCAGGGTCGTGCTTATCTCTCATCTTTCTAGCGATCACTTCTTAACAATCACACCTGGTCGTCAATGTAACTTATTGGCTTTTCACCAATGTTTTAGGAGTGCATTACATTTTCTAATACACAATGCTTGCAGAATTTAGAGAAGGAGAAAGGCCGTTTGCAACGGGAGATAGAAGAAGTGTTAAAAGAACTGAATAGTCAGAAAGAGCTCAATGATTTGATGCGTGATAAAGTTGCAGATCTAGAAATGAGTTTAAAACATAGCAAGGTATTTCCCTTTGTAAAGACATATAACTACTTGTCATTCTATTTTTATTTTATTTAACTAGTATTCTATAGTGTAAACCTATTAAAATGAAAACCCAAATTATTTGTACTCCTTGTTTAACTGTATACCTTTTAGATCTATAAGGTTCTTAGAGAGCACCCTAATGTTGGCTTGCTATTAATATCTGTTTAGTGAAGAAGTCTTAACAGATTTAGACATTTGGCTCTGACTAATCAGGTTTACTAACCCAGATAGGATAGGATGAAGCCACTCCTAAGAACCCTTTAATTGGCCTAGGTATTACCCTCTGTTTGGAACAGAGATGGATGTCATTTTGGGGGTTGTATGGTTGAAACATTGATACTACTGGACTCAAGAAGAATGGTGAAGAAAAAGATTAGCCTGCTGTTCCAAACGAAGTCTCTCATCAACACATCATGTGATATTGCATATATGAATCTAAGACTCAAGAAATCCGATTGTCTTTAAAACTTAACTGTTAATCAAGCCAAATAAGTTTAAATTTATCATTATAGTTGTTTGTTTATAGAGTTTCATCCACTAAGTCTTGTCAATTATCTTTACTATGAACTTATGCACTATTCTACGGTGTTGTTTTTGAATTAAACCAGCAACAACAGCTCGAAAGTTCTTCATATCAGAAGGTGCTGGCAGATACAACTCAGATGTATGAGAGAAAAATATCAGATTTGATTAAGCAGTTAGAGGAAGAGCGTATGTGCACCCGAACCACTGAGGAACAATTAAATGTTACAAGGAACCTCCTACATGATAGTCAAAAGTCAAATGAGGTTAGTTTTTGTGTATTATTAGTTTTCCTGCTCTACTCCAAATCTGTCATTCCTTTGGCTTGGAAAACTTAAAAAAGATATGAAGAGCGCACTTAAAAAGGTGTCATTTTATATTATTCTTGTTCTGAAGGTATTTATTTAACGTGATATTGTATGTCATGCAAATTAGCCATCAAAGATTAAGCAAATTTTGAGAAATATGCTTCATTTCATCATTTTGAGAAGAATGACCACAAAACTAATATTGTTTCTTTGTTCTTAGTAGCAATATCAAATAGAAAATTCTGCGTATCAGAAGGAACTCACAGACACTATAAAGATGTACGAGGAGAAGATAGCTGAACTAAATAATCAATTAGAAGATGAGCGTGCAAATATAGAAGCTCTGGAAGAACAACTGGGTGCAGGAAATGTTCTCCCAACCGATCATCAAAACTCAATGCAGGTTAGCGTAATAAGTGACTCCCCTTGTGAATCCCCTTTAACTGTCTTAGTTACAAGAACAGCAGCAGCAGGGGTAATAGCAGTCTATGGTGTTCGAGTACAATTAGAAAATGTCGCTGTATAATATGTTTATGCTTTTGACAGTTACAAGAACTTGTTTGTCTGATAACTATTAATTATCAGACCTTTGTGTAGATTCTGATAATCTTTATGGTTATATCATCTTTGTCTTCAGACCCAGGAGCAGAAAGCAATTGATGAGATGTGGGTTCAGGTGCAGGAAATGCATCAGTTGCATGAAAAAACGATACACGAACTTCAGTCTTTGAGATCAGAATATGAAGATTTATTATCTGAGAAGGTAATTTTGACAAATTAGACTGATGGTTAGGATCAAAATTTCCTTCCTTCAATACCCATGTCAACCTGTATGTAGTCATCAAAACCATCTATAATGGAATTTGTGTTGGGGTTAGAACTTGATGGCATACTAATGATATAATTTAATTTCTAAAGGTAAACCTAAATGAAGAGCTTCATTCTGTGAGGCAAAGACTTCTAGGGGAAGAGAAGAAGAGGAAGATTGTTGAAATTGAGCTGATCAAGATACAGAAGAATGCCCCTGAAAGTGACAATGATTTCGAGGTAAGTTACTTCATGCATTCTTTCTGTATTACATTTGTTAATTGTGTTTACCGATCGTGCAAATTAACACTTATCAGGACAAGAAAACGTACATGAAGGAAAACATAGGTAAAGGATCTTCTACATTCGGGATTCCTGTGGGCTCAAACAAGTCAAATCCATTAAGGGAGTCACTATCTGGTCAGAGGGCCACCATTACAAAGATATGCGAAGAAGGCAAGATTTAACGAATACTATCAGCATATTAAGTCTTACAAGTATTGTTCCTAAAGCTTCTTCAGATCTCTTGCTTATAAAGTTTTTTTGCTTTACAAATTCAGTTGGTCTCCAAAAAATACTACAATTGTTATCATCTGGAGACTCAGATGTTCAAATCCATGCCGTGAAAGTGGTAGCCAATCTTGCTGCTGAAGGTATGCTAGCATTGAATTGAAAGTATCTTTCTGAACCTATTGCTACTAAACTCCTGCAAGTGTAATGAGGCTCATCAGCATATTAATTATGGTTCTTATGTGCTTTCAGATACTAATCAGGAAAAGATTGTGGAGGAGGGTGGTTTAGATGCTTTGCTTATGCTATTGCGGACATCAGAGAATACAACTATTCTTAGAGTGGCTTCTGGGGCCATTGCGAACCTGGCAATGAATGGTAATCATGATTATATGCCTTCTCTTCTTGTATTATATATGCAGATTCTAACATGCTAAAGTTCAGCCTTCAACTTTCTATGAAGATTTTTTTTTTTGAAAATCTCAGAGATGAATCAAAGCTTGATCATGAGCAAAGGAGGAGCACAGCTTCTAGCAAAGACGGCATCTAAAACAGACGATCCACAAACTCTTCGAATGGTAGCTGGTGCACTTGCAAATTTATGTGGAAATGGTAAGCTGGAAGTTAGTCTATGAACTCAAGTCATATAACTGGACATTTATGGTTTTAGATGTCAAATGATCTTATTGCTCCGTATGTGCACTAACTATACAAGATAAATGAAACCACATCTTGTTGGAGCATTTCATTGTATTAGGATCATGAATAATACACTTGAAGAGATTACGTAAAATGACTTGGAGCTTTTTATTGCATGACAGAAAAGTTGCACTTGATGTTGAAAGAAGATGGAGGCATCAAAGCAATGATGGGAATGGTTAAATCCGGTAACATTGAGGTCATTGCACAGGTAGCCCGAGGGATAGCTAATTTTGCAAAATGTGAATCACGGGCAATCATTCAAGGTTTGTGGATGCCCTTATATTACATTGTAGCATATTTAGACACCTTCATTTAAATAAACGCAAACTTTCTGCAGGACATAGAAAAGGCCGTTCACTTCTTATGAACGATGGTGCTCTTACATGGTTGATTGCAAATTCTACCATATCTTCCATTTCAACCCGACGCCATATTGAGCTTGCTCTTTGTCATTTAGCACAGAATGGTATATTGCTTTCTTTCTGGGAAAAGATAATAATGCAAGAATTATTTAGTTATATGAGACCTACATAGTCTGTTATGCTAACACAACATCGTCTCTACTGGTTGTTTACTGCAGAAGACAATGCTCGAGATTTCATATCCAGTAGAGGTTTGAAAGAAGTTATAAGAATATCTGCTGAATCAAGTAGAGAAGATATCCGTAACTTGGCGAAGAAGACACTGAAATTGAGGGCATTTCAAGCTGAGATGCTTGCAGAATAGCAGTAACCTGTACAGATTTCAAACCTCAATTTTTTTTTTGTCAGGCTAAATTAACTAACTTCTCTCTTTTCTTGAACCATTACAACAAAGGCAGTGAAGGTTTAGGCATTGAAATATATAGATATATGGTTCTGTTTTGGTTAAGTGATTAGCAATGGCATTGAACCTGTGTAGTGTTGTAATATGTTTGTAGCTACAAGTACTGATAATTTATTTTCCATCTCTGCAAATCACTAAAACATATTTGCAAATCACAGTAGCCAATAATTCTCATCTCAAATAATACCCACATCCCATCTTCCATCAATCCCAAACTCCACAACTCAAGAAAGTAATGTGGAATCTGCTACACCATCTGACATTTGATAGCGTAGGAAGGGTTCATCAATCAACTTTTGTCACTCATGCACCCTCCATTGGAAGATCAAGAGGTCTCATATGCTTGTGGAACAAGAGCTCCTTCCAGCTCACACTCTCCATCATCCACAAAAGTTTCATAGGCCTGAAAGGGTCACTGTGCTTAATCATAGGAAGTGTCTCTTGATTAAATATATGCACCACTTGAGGAAGAACACCTAAGTTTCATGGAATTTGTCACCAATTCTTGGTCTTCCTACATCTTTGGCAACTATTGGAGCACAATATATAATGTTTTGTAACATAAATCAACCTTCTTGACCTCACCTGTGACCACATGCACTACTTTTCAATTATCATCCAAGAATTTGCTTCAACTTCAGCTCCTGCAGAAAGCAAGATCCAGAAACACCAGTTACTTCCTCAGGTGTGTGAAATATTTGGCCTTTATACTGGAGACCAATGGATTCAAGATCCTAGCACAGTAAATTCACTGGCTCATGCCTTCTTCAAAGCATGGTTCAACACAAAGAACTTTATTAGGCCTCTCATCCATGACCACACCTTCAACTTGGGCACAGAAGTATAATTTTATGTAAACATTTCACTCTACAGTAATTCAAATTAATGTACACAGTTGCTACAGTAATGTACACAGTAATTTAAGAATATGAATTTTTATTTACTAGCAAGAAAATAATGGGCGACGCAAGTACAAACCAACTCAAACTCAATTGCTACAAGGCCAAACTGAAGCTCTCACAAAGATAATCACACAAAAAATGGAATTATAATATAAAGCAACAATAATATTCATAACAGTAAATACATGCCAAAAATGTACCACAACATGGTTGCTCATGTTGGGTAAGCTGCTAACAATTCTAGGAAGATGAACAATCAAATCTATACATTTCCATCATCAGCCCACCTTGGAAGAGCAGTCCAATATTTTGGTATGCAACAGAAGAATTGACATCCACTTCCACGAAATCTAAAGGGATAAAATTTCTGCAACCTGATCTTGTGCATCACTAGGAATCTCCCTTCCCGGGACCAGGATCTTGAGAAGATAACCGTACCTACTCACAGACGTAAATGTTAATCCTTTATTCTAAGTTATTGGGACAATGTTCCTATTAATTTTATTTGTATTATTGGTCATCGGGAATGGAAATTTAACCAATACATACAAATATAAAATATGTTTTCAATTGCAGTAATTAGGCAGTTAGTTGTCTCAACTTACTCTGTGTTTGCAAACAAGTTGGGATGCTCTGTAATGAAAGCAAGCAAGGCCTGCAAATAGGAGCAGACAATAGAGTTACATCAAGACAACATAATGGCTTGACTACAATATGAAACAGTCATATTTGGAGCACTTGCCTCAAAAGGCATGTTTAACAATTCATAGTAATTTCGAACATGATCTAGTTTCTGCTGTACAGATTCACTGTCAATTGATGGAATAGCTGCCAGGGCCTGCAATTAAATAAAATATGAATGTGTTGAAAAGGTTTTTATGGAAAAAAAATTCTGAATCAGCAGGTATCATTAAAATTATCCAGGGTCTGGATTATCACTTTAATCGATTATGCCAAATGAGTTTGAAGTTGTCTTATTAGCTGCCAAGGGCTGGACCTACTTCATCACTAATGTGAAAAAATTTCAATGGGCTACACATAATGATTTTGGCTTCTACTACTAAAAGGTCAACCTTGTTAGTAGGCTTTCACTTGCACCATAATATATAGTCTTTCGCCTTTATATTTATCTGATGTGGGAGTTATTTCACCCACTTCAACACTCCTCATGTGCGAGCCTCACATTTTTTTATCGGTGGGCTTGACACGTGCACAATCAGGGGCCTTTTCAAATCAACAATCCCCCTCACGTGGAGGTATTTATCTTCTACACGTGGGCCGCTGCATGTCCATCTACAAGCGGGCCGGTGACAACAGGGGGAGTCGACATAAACGGGCCCAAGTCTGTATCAAAACCAGCTCTGATACCATGTGAAATTTGATAATGGTCTACACATAATGGCTTCGGCTTCCACTACTAAAATGTAAATTAGTAGGGTTTCACTTGCACCATTATATGTAGCCTTTTCATTTTATATTTTACCGATGTGGAATCACTAAATACTCCCCCTCATGTGCATGCCGAATAAGAGAGATGGGCATGGGCTCGGGCACGTGGATAGGTGGATTTAAGTCTTGAGGTAAGGAAAACAGACCATTAGGCCTACACAGACTTTGTAATTAGGTAATTGTGCAACACATGATGAATAGAATATTTTCTAATTTTAGGATATCCACAGGCTCAACGAAGCTCACTTCCAAATTATACGGCAAGATGCCATAATCACCACTCAACATCATTAACTTTGCAACTGGCAAGCAATCCTACACAGACTGGGTCTGGCAATTCAGAGGCTAACTAATTTTATTAGGATCTGTTTCTCTATCTTTTATCTTGCTCAGTAGTGAAAAAAGGAAAGGAACTACTGAAGTAAGAAGAACAAAAATTTATTATGTCGAGCATGCATGAATCAGTATAATAACAAGAATCAAACAGCATAACGATTCATGTAACTGACTACACTCTTGGAAATTCTTCAGGTTGTTCAAAACACTTTCAAAGAATAGCTACGAAAAATGAATATGATTTTTTTTTTACCTGTTCCAAGGCAATTGAATTTCGACATATCTGCTGAACCCCAAAAAGGTTGATGGATTTCATATCAGCCAAAGCCTGAACATATATTGCATCTTCTCATTAGCAGCAAAAACAAGAATAGAAAAGGTGTTCCATATTTTAATCATAACTAAATCCGAAAACATATAAATGAAATTTCACCCAAAAATTAAATTGTTAGATAGAAAGAGAGAGAATCACATGCACACCTTGATGGATGTATATGCTGCGATGCTACATATTCCACCAAATATGTAACTGCGCTTTACTCCAGCAACAAAAGGTGCCATTGCTTCTTCTCTACGCGTTATCTACGGGTAAGGAAACCAAACTGTATTGTGATATTTGCTTCACACGACATTGAAGAAAACAACATTCCAGGAAATGAACCTTCTCCCACAACAAAATTAAAACTAAAACAAACTTTCCCGTCCTAACTCCTATGAGTATCCTTATCCATATGGATACTTCCAATTTTCAAAAAATCTCAAATCAGTAAAAGAAATTTATAGATAACTTAATGTAGTCAAGAGCTAAACTTTAGAGCAGTAGCATAGTGTTTAGATCAAAAAAATAATTTTTGGTCAAGGCAGATGTTACTGGTTCAATTGGCAACTCCGGGAACCATTAACAAAAAATCTAATATTCAATAGACAAGTAATGCATTTGTGAAAATTTAGAGATGTAGAACACAATTGATACTAATGCAGCAGTGCCGACGAAAGACTGATTAGAGAGCTTCAAGAATAGAGACTAATACTATGTTGAATTATAAAATGTTGAGGCAATATATTGCATATAATGATAATAGAAGATAAACTGATTTAAAAACAGAAAAGAAAAGAAAGATAAGCCATTTATATGGGGCAATACAAAGTTGACTGATACATGAAAGGAAACTAAGGGATTTAATGTAAGAAGTTATTATGAATGCCTCATTTCCGGAATTCCATAATTATTGGATTCTAATATCTCAATAGACAATAGTATCCAACTTGGAGATCAATGTTAGGTCGATTCTTCCGCTAAAATGATGTGGGAGAAGAGATAACCCCTATGTTTCATAATTCATGATTAAAGTTCCCACCCTCTGATCATTACCAAACTTCAATGTTAAAATGATCCCATTCGCTGAAATGGGTTCTTATATTTCATGTGTTCCCCCAAGCATAACCACAGAAGTAACTGGATGACATCTATATTTCAATCGGTTTAGTTAAAGATTTTCATTTACAAAGGGCAGCCATTCAATTGAATTAATTTTGGTACATTAAAGTTAAAAAATAAGGTTCATTTGGGTAGACAAGCCCTAGACATTCATTTTTTTAATAAAAAAAAACTACGATCAATTTAACAGTTTAAGCGGCTAGAGTGAAACATATAGTCAATTCAATTTTCAAGCCTTTAATGCTTCATCTGCACACTTATATTAGAGATTCTTAGTGCTTTAATGCTTCATCTGCACACTTATATTAGAGATTCTTAGTGTAAGGATGCTCAATATATTTCATATGCCTTCTATGATGATGCTTGCACAGATGCACACAAAACAACTGAATACAGCTAATGCAAATATTGTGTTGAGATATTTAGAATCCCATGATATATGAGATGTGTTGATATATATATATGCCTTAGTTAGAATAATCTAATCTGTTGCATAGATTAAGCCTTAATCTAGGCCTATTCCTAATTGATTTCAGGTCAACTCTTGTATATTGTAATGCCCTATAAAAAGGGATTCTTGTTATAGTAATACAAATAACACTAGCCTTCTCGTTCTTGAAGGTCTCTCAATAGTCTTCCGCTACCAAACACAGTTGCTTCAGGGCTGTGGTGTTAGAATCTCTTTTCAACGCTTTTATATAATTTTCATATTCAGGGCATAAAAATATGGGCATCCCTTCACTCTAAGGAAACCCTAGATGGCTAGATATGTCATGTCTTCTTGATGTAGTAGCCAACAACATTTGGTTTGGGTCTGTTTAATCTAAACCATAAGTTTTTAGTTATTTGATTATTTCTAAAATCTTGCCTCGATCTGGTGGTCCTATACGTCATCCCAGGCGACAATGTCAACTAACTTCAAGACACCAATTTGTACTTCTGGACATCTTTTGTCTCACATTTTGTGTTTTTTTCTCAAACTCAAGCTTAGATTCAGCAGCACCTTGCGTTTCCCATGATATAAGACATCCGTAGATATGTCATATTTAGAATAATTTAATTTGTTGCATAGATTAAGCCTTAATCTAGGCTTATTTCCTATTTGGTTTCGAGTAAACTCTTGTAATGCCCTATTAACAGCTTCTATTCTAATATCAACTATAGTAATACATTAATAACAATATCATATAATTATAAAGTTCAGTGGAGTCATCAATGCATGCTATCAGTTACTCGTTCACTACTGGACCAGATATCAACCTTTAATTGCTAATTTGTAGCTCAGAAACTTCTGTTTTGTAATCTTCTTTCTGCTGCGCTTAGCTTCTTGCTAATTCCACATATCTCAGGTGTATATACTTGTGCTCTCTCCATTTGGAGTGTAGCTATATCAATCTAAGTACTTACTCGCTGACAATAAAAAAACACTGACCTGAGCAGTAAGTGAAATGATAAAGTCATCTGGCTCTTCAGCATCACGGTCCTCCAGGTATTCCCTATTTGCCATTTCCTGTTTAAACGATAATGCTGTCAGACCTCATGCAGAATCATCCAATAGGAATCAGTTCTATTGGGAATATCCGTAAAATTTACACATATTTTTCAGACCTGCATATGAAAAATTGTGTCCAGCTGCATCTCCACACGTAAAACTCTAAGGCAATCAACTGCTAATTTCCTATATTCATCAGCAAATGACTCTGGCGCCTTAGTAGCTACACTGCTTTTTCGATGGTGCTGCTTCACATTCTCATTTACTTGATTTGATGCTTTTAAGGTTGTTAGCCCAAGCCTGCATAAAGCAAGAGATACACAGTTCCTTCACTTTTGCAAATACTCAATTTGATCCTTCCAAGGGTTTTCTACGTGGAAGCACGGTATGAAATGCAAGCATAAAGTATTGTAATTACAGAGTACAGCAAAATCACAAGAAACAAGTCTCCATGCCTCTCCTTGCGGTGATGCCATTTTCTTCACAAAGTGAACCAAGAAAAAGCCTAGGGCCCGTTTAGTTGCAGTAAATTGTTTTCATTTTATGATTTCGTTTTCATTTTCTAGTTTACAATGGAAAACTTGGAGAATTTAGAAAATCTGTTTAGTTGAAATATTTTCAAATTTTTTTCGAGTTTAAAAGAAAATGAAGTGAAAAAAATTAAAATTCAAAATTTAAAAATAAAACAATTATGCATAATAGTTACCCGTGAGAACTAGAGAAGTAAAAATGAGTTTTTTATTTGAAAAAAAAAAAAACAGTTTTCCATTTTCAAACTATTTTGGAAAACTTGGAAACTTTGTTTTCTAATTTCCCAAATGAGAAATTGTGCAACCAAACAAAATTTTCAATTTTCTTAAAAACTGGAGATACTTCACAACTAATGTTTTAGAAAATTGTAAATGACACAAAGGAATCAGGCAACTTTCGAGAACAAGGAAAACATGGAGGATATACACATAATTTTAAGAAAAAAGAGTGAATAATATTTGTGTCTGTTCCATAAAAGCAACCAAAGTAACAAGTAACTTTTTCAAGGAAGTAAACCTTCATGGCTTACCAGTAATTGGAGAGGAATAATTGTATCCAATCCATACCTTTTCAAAATGTTTTAGACACAAAGCCATATATAGCTCTTGGATGCTTAGAAGTAATGTGGGATTGTTGCAAGGCATATGCATCATGGCTTCTGGTGTACACCCAAAGTACAATGCATGTCTTTTGAGCATTTAGTTGGGTCCAAAGCCTCACATTGTTTGGTTTTAACGTTCTTCCATTTTTTAATTAGTAAATATATTTTCAAAGTATTAAAATGTGAAAAGGTCATCACTTTCACCATAAGCTTCCGGAAAAAAAACTGTCCCATCAAAAATTTGTAAATAAACATTAGTTATTGCATGTAAATCAAGTTTGAAAAGTGCTCCAATATGTTCACTCTTTATATGTATGTAAGTCAATTTTATTGATCAAGTGTAGTTCAGAAGTGTAAGGCTCACTCCTAAACACATTGGCTTTTCACTCACCTCTAAAAACCATGGTCTATAACTCTATAATAATAATTAAACACTATTTCATGATGTACTTGCAGCTTCAGCTATTTGGATCTTAAAATTATGCAAAAGATATGATTATTGCAATGTATCTAACTTAACCCAGTCATGGTTTGCGACAGAACACTCCTACACGATGACATGAGATATGAAACTTTACCTTTCGATTGAGTCAGCAACGTACTCTAGTGAATCACTAAGAGATGCCAGCAATATAAGTCTGTTATCATCACGAATTAAATTCTCCTGCATATAGAGAGAAAAAAAACATTGTGTATATATTCCATAAAAGAGATGCCGCAGAAAATCCTGATTAGTCAGGACTCGCATTAACTAAACAGAGAATCTCAACAGCAAGGCTTCCCATGCCATAAATAGAAAAAAAAAAAAATCTATTAATATAGAATCAATAGTCTCACAAATAAAAGAATCTGGCCGTTCAGTAAAGTAGAACACAAGAAACTAATAAATTAAAGATATATAAATTACCCATAGATACAAGATTACCTGTTTGATTGGCCGCAAGTTCAACAATAAATCATTCCATAGGAGTTCAACCTCAGCGGCTTCAGCATCAGAGGTATTACTGTCCACATTTAGCAGACCAACTGGATTCGGTAAACATGCACTTGCCGGATCAATTCGCATTAGTCTCTCAATATCATGCCTCCCAATTAGCATGTAACTCTGCTTCTCAAGGACAGCCTGTAATAATACCAAAGAAGTTAACGAGAGATTAGAGGTGACTGCACAAGACAGGTTAGCATAGCAAATGCCACAAATATGATATAATCTTCTCTTTAATAGGTTATAGGAGTGATACTAATCATAAGTTGAAAACGACTTGATGTGTCTGTTTTTTATGGTCAACGAGGCACACTAAATTGTTTGTCGTCTTGTCCAAATGTCAAAGAATTTTTCTAAGTGTTATTCTCTAAGCATCAAGTTTCACTGTTCAGAGAGTGCCAAGCTAAGGTGTCTGGAGCCTTCGACATGCAAGGCAAGACACCAAAGAACGGGGATGCCGCCTCAGGTGTGAGAATGAGATTTCGACCGGAATACACAAAGGCTTTTGAGAGTGTTTTAGAGAGAGAGAGAGTGGATATGCAATTAAGAGGATCCATCTCTCTTACCAAGAGGGAGGTATATATATTAACCACCAATATTCGCCACGTGTTGATGCGTGATTGGATGATGGCAACGTGAGATCCACTTTGGGTCCGTTTGAGGCTTGGAGTTCTACCTTCTTCGGGTGCGCCGCATGCAGGCGTCGGGCAAGACCGACAATTCCCGTACGTCCCTTATGCTCCGGGGTGCGTCGAAGCCACTAAAAGTCTCTACCACGCAGGGTTGCGTCCTAGGGTTCCAAACATGGTGAACTGAGCATTTGCTTTCCAAACGCGTATGGAGGCCTCAGACGAGTTTGAGAGTTTTCGTACGTCCCTCGTGCTTCGAGGCGTACGTCGAAGCCCCTAAAAGCCTCTAACACACGGAGTAGCGTCCTACCGGTTCAAGACTTGTGATAGGTCATAGTGCTTGGAGGCAGAGCAAGTACGACTAGTTGGTTGGTGATTTGCCTCCCATGTCCCTTGACGAGCAATGGGCATGGAGCTGAAGAGCTGGCCGGCTGGCTGAAGAGCTGGATCTCAGGTAAGCTGGACGGCGAGCTGTCCGAAAGCTGACTGATTAGAGAGCTGTCCGGAGCGCTGGTTGGTTGGGGAGCTCAGCGGTGGACATGGAGAGCACCCTTAGACGCGGCGCACGATTGATGGACATGGAGCGCTATCGTGGGACTTGGCGCACGGCAAAGGCCTCGAGTCCGGGAAGAGGACTTGGGCTCACGATGACTTAGTTCGCGATGAGAGGCCTCCAATGTGGCTTGAGGAGGGGACTTGAGGGAGGTAACACGTTCATTGGGAACCTTAGTACCTTCTAGACCTTTGGACGTCTCATAAATGCGGAGAAAATGCTCAAACGGAGCTTCGTCCGAGACATTGTCGTGACAACCTGGCTGTCCCGACAATAGCCAGAACAAATAGCTCGGACGAAGCATGGTTTGAGCATCCTTTGGTCCTTGTTTTGCCTCCTTTTGCCTCGGTCTTGCTCCTTTTATCGCAATGACTTAAACAAGGGTCTTGGCTTCCTCCAAAGGCTTGTGTGCTGCCTTGAGACTCCGTATGGGTTGAGTGAGAGAGAAGGAGAGTTGACAAGGATCTCGGTCAAGCTCCGTCCGAGCTCTTGCTTGAGCCTCCTTGGACCTCATTTTCCCTCACTTGCCTTAGCGTTGTTCTCCATTGTCTTTGGGGCTCCGGAAGCCTTTCGTTGGGGTGAGTCACTTGGAACTATCATTTGAGAATGAGTTTGTCGGACGACCAAGGTGGGCGGCCGAACGGGGAAGAGGGAGAGCTGGAGGAGAGCTCGGACTAGGCTTCGTCCAAGCTCTAATTTGAGCTCCCTTCAGCCTCAAGTTGCTCTATCTCGCTTTGTAGTAGTCTCCTCATGTCTTTGGGACTTAGCCAAGGGCTTTGGTAGTCTTCGGGCTTATGAGAATGACTTGGAACCTCATAAACTTGGGGGGTTTCATACTCCTTTGTTCGAGCGAGTTTCTTTGAGCTATGCGATGGGAGCAAGTCCGCGGAGCCACGAGGTTGATGACATGGCGATCGGGGGACACGGGTCGCGTTGCTTATCGTCGTGTGAACTTATGATATTTTGGATAGCATCATATGCCAAAGGTGTTGAAATAGTGCATGTTTGTGATAAGCCATTAGCACTAAGAATGATGCTATATCATGAATAATGATGCTTTAGTATCACTACCTCTTGTCCTTTCCTCAAGAAGTCTGCTAACACTATTCATGTCAACATATTTCAGTAGCCATGTAAATTCTCATCTATCAATCAGATACTAAATGGTTTGTTGACAAAAAGAAATTATCATTTAACAAATAAAATTAGGAATTCAAAGAGAAGTTATTTGCAAGGAAAAAGTATATGATGGCGTAGCTAAAGCAATGATGTTTCTTCTATATATAAAAAAAATTGTAAACTTAATATATCATTATTAGAGAGCAGTACATTATGTGTGCATGAGAATGATTGAAGGAGAAGAGAGTAATTAATGGTAGTCTTCCTGATCACTATGATTTCAAGAAAAGAAAACAAAACACCCCCAATTATTTGCTTGGCTATACATGAACCAACTAAGCATATCTGGGAAGAAATAGTGTGTGTGAATATATATATGTATGTATACATTCTGGGCACAAATTGCTTTAGAATACTGAAATCATTAATCAAAATTTCAAAACCTTATTGTATCTTAGATTAAAAAAAGATTGCCTATTTTAGGAGGGAAGGGGATTCTTTTGAGATTTCACGTACACAAGAGATAATCAAAAGAGAGATAATATGTCAACAATTAGTGTACTCCTTAATGCTCGAAAAGAATAACACACAAGCAAAAAAAAAAACAAGAAACTGAACAATAAAGGATTTGTCAAACAGTAATGATGCCATCATAAAAAACGAATAGAGAAGAGAAAGGCCCATGCCTCCATATAAGAAGTCCGACATCTTTCATAAGTTCGCTCAAGGAAGGATTGCATGAACTTCATAAGGTCATTAGCAAATTTAGGCATTGCTTGTGCCCAACCAAGCACCTGGAGTAAAAGAACAACAAAAATAGTAATAAAGGACACTCAATAATTTAGCAAAAAAAGAGCATAAAATGTAGTCAAGCCATTCCCCACAATTTGTTGCACATGAAATTAGGATACAAAAATTACATTTGACTCCGAAGATGGGAAACATAAATTAAAACTTACCTCTTTCATTAAGAAATCTATAGCCAAAAGTCCATGTAAGACAGGCCGGCCCTTTTCAACCGAAGAAGTATAAGTAGCAGCCGTTTGTGCTCGAGGCCGGAATGCAGCTGGACCTACAAGAATACTTCTGGAGATCAATTATTCTATATTGGAAGCAAGGACAGAGTCTAAAGAAGAACCAACATATGAGCCAGGTCGGTATAGTATATTCATATCTGAACTCATCCAACATGCATGCACACCGATTTAAGTTGAGAAGCTAACATGCAGCATGGGCTCCTGAGGTAAAATTTGTACATGCAGCCATAAACTTTATTGTCTATAAGCATAAGAAACAACCGCATTCCCATAAGAAAGGTATGAAGATGCAATATTGCATTGTTTGTAGTTATGCAATAATGATAAATGTGTGCTTCAAAATTGAGGCACACATTAGTTCAATTCTTTACTCAGTGAGCTACAGACCACATAAATAGTGAGAAAAAAGGCAAATGCTAGCATTCACGACCAACTAATTTTGGACTCAGTTTTAAGTTAATAAAACTTGCTTGATATAGCTTGCTGCACGCCTTTTCGGTATTCCACAAACATTGTTGGTAGAAGGTGCTCTTTCACAAAGTTCTCCACAAAAGCTAGCAATCCGTCATTCCTGTGACCTCACATGATGGGAATAAGAATTAATATCAATATAGTAGCAAAAATAAAAATGGACGCAAGAACAACATTATTAAAAAGGTGACCAGTAAATGAGGCTCCCACCATTGTGGGTTCCGGGGAGGGTCATGTGATCAGATGGAAAAAGAAACAAGCATGTTTTGTGTTAAATTTCAATAGTGGGCTACACATAATGGTTTGGACTTCCACTACTCAAAAGGTCAACCATATTAGTAGGGTTTCACTTGCACCATTATATGTAGCCACTTTACTTTATATTTTTCCAACATGGGAAAACTTTAGTCATCACTTCAACACTCCCCCTCACGTGCGAGTCTCACATTTT
>JAYMTF010000280.1:0-41319 GCA_036897485.1 Pelargonium nanum
AAATAGGTACAAAATATTAACATCTGTAATAAATTCATTAAAATACTGAAACTTATCCATTCTCTACCCTAAACATTTTCACTAGCAATATCAAATACATGTAAAATACTATACATGGAAAAATACTTTTCCTTTAATTAAAATGAATACGCAATTGGTGCTTCCAAATAGGTCAATAGTTACATAATGACTTGCAATGAATCTCTGTGACATTTTTGAATTAATATTCTTTGGAAGAATGTAAACAATTATTAGGTGGAAAGTATGAATCGATTGGTAATAGGTCAACAATTACATGATTGGTTTTTCTTATTTATTTTTATATATAGAAAGGTAGTAAAATTGACCACAAACAATTCTCATTCATCATAAACATGTACAAGTGACTTTTTTATTATTGAACTACGTGTCCAAATAACTAAATAAATCATGAATCTTTCGTAAAAACGTCAAACGATCTCGAAAGTCTACAAGTAATAATCAAATTCGCTACCATAACTAATATTATAATGTAATATAATCAATCTACAATATTAGAATGATTTTAATAGAAAAGTCTCGTTGATTAAACATGTAGTTTACAAATAAATATACAATACATGAGACTATATATTACGTTCTAAAATAATTATTCACTTTTCCGAAAAATTTAGTAAAGAAATTTGACAAATATTTTAATAATTTAAAAAGCATTAATAAAAAGAATACTAGTCAAAATCCATTTCATGCTCAAATATCTTAAACTACTATTTCGTTGGGTGGCTTGCTTTGAACACAAAATTCATTGGCTTAATCATCTCAAAATTGTCCAATCATAATATTCCTTTCCACTTGATCTCAACTCCTCATGATGTCTACAGAGAAAAAAGAATTTCAATCATATAATTAACGGCTGAGACGCAATTAAATCTACGCAAGTTTGAAACATCATAATTAACACTCATACCTAACTAAATTCAATTCCAATATGTTTTGACACAATCTCAGTCATTAACCCTATGATTCACGGCTCACACGCACGCACGCACGTATCCAGCTAGTAATTACCATAATACAAATATATGTGGACAAGACAGTTAGCTATACTTATTCATCATGTTTTGCACTGCCCGGCCGGCCAACTCTCCACTAATTTACTTAGTTGTCATAGTTTAGAGACACAGCACACGTGGCAGGGAAGCTGAGTTGTACAAACTTGAAATTAAGTTTGTAAACTCCCTAATCTCCACCTTCTGTTGCTTAAACCCCTAAACCTCTTCCCTAACTCCTTACATAATTATTTGCCATCTCATAATCATCCTATATTCTACTGCATACGTGTCACATGACATCATCATTAATTCTACACAAAAGTCTTACACTAATCATGTCGACCAGACCAAACCAGAAGAACCATCCTTTCTTCTCCGCAGAGCTCGACAACTCCTAGGTCGTTCCACCACAGGCGGAGCCACGCCCACGAGCCCACGCAGCGCGTGAGACATCTTTTACTGCACCATCCAATCCGATTACGACAAGTGTGCTCATTTTGCTATTTGGTTACTGACTCACGCTCCGTACGCGCTGGGTGGAGGATCGCGAACCTTATCATTGGAGTGCAGAAAACCCTAACGCTGCATATATGGGACACCTCATCCTCAAAATTACGAAAACATGTTTTGTTGATAATTAATGGGAAAATACCAAATTATCTTACGTCATCATTCGGCCGTTTGGAATGTAGAGATGTGTAGTTCAAATGGTTAACGAACCAACTCATGTATAGTACATACTCGTACACGCAAATTGAATACTATGTTGTATGCATGTCTCTGTTGGTTGGTTTTAATCAAAAACCTAATTATTAGGGTTGAGGAATCTGTTTCTCGGTGCTATTTTGCTGTTGATTGCGGCCAATTATGCATGTTCGCGTACTTTATAAGTTTTGATTAGCTCTTTTGACTCGGTTCAAATATGGGTCCAACAAATTAAACTTGTCTTCTTATACAAATGTTATAAGAGTAATGGTAAATGTCGATATTTGGAGTTGAGTATATTGTAAAGAATAACATATTATTAGATGGAAATTAAAGCATGTGTACTAATTAAGATTCATCTCGAAAAGAGATAATAAGAGTGTGTATTTTTACTGGGTCTAAGACTAATTATAAGATTGTATTACTCAATAGCTATTGTTGCTCACATGATCATGGGTTGTGATGAGGGCACCATGTGTCATCCGTACGATTCAATAGTATGACAACATTTCAATGTCACAAATCCGTGGTTGATTTGATTAATAACAATTTGAGCATATTCTTGCAGTGGTATCAACTTGTAAATAGCTAATTTATGACTAAAACTGTATGCATTGTCCAGCTTTCATAAAATATAATTAATTAAAACTTGGGAACACTTAAGTATACGAACAAGTGCACAAACACCACTTGTCAACTATAGTTCTTGACCGTTTGATCTTCTTTTGTGCACTTGTTTTGTGCACCTACACTTTAATTTCCCTAAAAATTTGTGTGTGTATATATAAATATCAATGCATTCATGCTTGATTTGTTTCACGTGACCTTGTCTAAAACAGTGCCATCAATAACATTATCCCATCTAATCCTGTCCTTAATTAAACATAAAAGTTGAAGCTAATTACAAACTGATTTGTTGCTTGAAAATGTTGTGTAAGTGTTAGGTGAACGGTATATATTTCTTGATTTGATATCACCGATGTTAAGTTACAAAATGGTCAGATGAATCCAGCACTGTCTCATGGACAACAAAATGTCACAGAGATCATTTCGTCTAAATTTGAAATATCCCAATTCATACACATCATCCATTTTAGCCATCTCCTTCAACTTCTATAAATACTATACATTCTTTTTCACCTTCACAATACAGTTCTCAATCCTTCGATCTTATCCATAACTGTTCGGATTTGATCTCTCTTTTTAATTATCGAAATGGCTTTAAAAGGACTCCATTTCACGTCCATTACATTGATCATAGCTCTCTCTTTTATGTCATGTTGCTGTTTTGAATATAATGGTACGTATGTTGATGGAGGGTACAATCCAGAGGCGTACCCGTCATATTTAAGCACCGATATTGGTGAAGACGGGCAAGATTTGTTCGAGCTCAGAGACGGGTTTTTGAGTTTGCACAGTTTTGATGATGTTGGTGGCTCTAAATCAACTTCAGGTGCCAAGACGTTTAGTGTAGATGATTACGGTGCTAAAGGTGATGGAAATAAAGATGATACTAAGGTAATTTTGAAATGTATGTTTTGTGTCATTGCTATGATCATTTTGTTGTTCGGGTTTGTTTGATTTTATTTTCGCTGTTTATACTTATACGAATTGTTGTATTTGTGAATTAAGGCATTTGAGAAGGCTTGGAAGGCAGCTTGTTCGGCTAAAGGAGGGGCTGTTCTTGAGGTGACTGAGGGAAATAGCTATCTTCTCAAGCCAATCACATTTAAAGGCCCTTGCAAATCTATTCTTACACTGCAGGTAACACTTGTCATTCTACTACGGATGCAAATCTGTAGTAAATCCATTGCAAACGTGTTTTTACTACGGAAAAAATTGTCTGCTACGAAAAATTTCACAGCTACTAAACAATTTTCTAGTAGTGTACTGGAAAAAACTTGGTGTACAAAGTCGTTTGCACACGTAAGTGTCCAATTTTACGAGAGCGGTGAAAATATTTTTATCACTATCTTATATTTTTAGCCCTTATGTCATAAATTATTTTCAAGATATTTAATATGTCTTTCTCATCATGTCACAATCGCAAGACATGTTAACGAATTTTAAGCATCCTTATTATAAGAAATGTAAGTTTGCTGTAAATCAAACTATATTCAATGTAAGACGTGTTAAATTTATCAAAAGTAACTTTTGATCACATACGAGTTGATAACATAGGGTAGTGCTGTGTTACAATTATATTTGTAGTTATGTATCATCTACAATTATGTCTAAATATATTGTATATATATCTTAACTGACAAATTAATATTTTGTCTCCATTTTTTCAGTTAAGTGGAACCCTAAATGCATCCGATGATCGATCAGACTTCAAGAAAGATACCCGACATTGGATTAGATTTGACAGAGTTGACAACTTAGTTGTTGAAGGTGATGGAACCATAGATGGAAGTGGGAAGATTTGGTGGGAAAACTCATGCAAAGTTAACAAAAAACTTGTAAGTATATTTTGGCAATTCTCATGAAGTTTCTTTCATTCATACATAGTAATAATAGTATCCTATATATGTATAGTTCCCTAATAAACATAGACTTACTATTTTTACCACTTGTTTCATTAATTTGCAGCCTTGCAAACATGCACCAACGGTACGTGCCAATGTCCTTGTATTTGTGAATTTCTCGTACACATGCATGCAAATGTCCTCCTATTGATGTTTATAATTTTGTCACTGCAGGCTGTCACCTTCTACAAGTGCAAGAACTTGACAGTCCAGAACATTAAAATCCAAAATGCTCAGCAAATGCACGTTTCTTTCGAGAAATGCACCAACGTTGTTGGTTCCAATCTGACAGTAACATCGCCAGGAAACAGTCCCAACACTGATGGAATTCATGTCACAGGCACCAAGAACATCCAGATCACTGATTGTGTCATAGGAACAGGTACATGTACATATCAAATACTATATAATTAGCATTTTGTCAATATTGATGTTTTTCTTCTAAATTTGTGTTTTGTATTTGAAGGTGATGATTGTATTTCAATTGTAAGCGGATCAGAGAACGTACAAGCCTCGAATATTACCTGTGGACCGGGACATGGAATCAGGTTAGTAAGTACACAAACAAGTGTACAAAAAATAGTTCATAATTATGTTTCAGTATTTGCTGCAATAGTCTAAACATTTTTTATTTGTTTAAATTCTTAGTATTGGGAGCTTAGGGTCCGGAAATTCGGAAGCACATGTTTCAGGAGTGACTGTAAATGGAGCAAAACTCAAGGAAACACAAAATGGAGTGAGAATCAAGACATGGCAGGGAGGGTCAGGAAATGCAAGCAACATCAAATTCAGCAACATTGAAATGGAAAATGTGAAGAACCCTATTATTATAGACCAAAACTACTGTGACCAGGACGATCCCTGCGAAGAACAAAGCTCGGCGGTTCAAGTGAAAAATGTGGTGTACCAGAACATCAAGGGCACGAGTGCTTCCAAGGAGGCCATCAAATTTGATTGCAGCAAGAGCTACCCGTGCGAGGACATCGTGTTACAAGATATTGAACTAAAGGGCGTAGGAGGCAAATCTGTCACAGCTTCTTGCGAGAACGTCAAATTGACCGAAAAAGGATCTGTTTCGCCTAGCTGCAGTGATAAGGATGATATATTATTATCCGATGCTTAAAATGATTCAACAAACTCATACATAGATAATTAATTTCAGTTCTAGCTACGTAGTTAGTACATGTGATTGTTTATTTGTTGACATTGTTGTTAGGGTTATATGATACTGTAATTTATTAATAAATTGGGCTAGAAAAATGAAAATCCCATTGCCATTCATGTTGAATTGAGTCTTGTTTCTCTATTGCCATTTAAATGAATAGCTATATGAGCCCATAAGAAATGAATATTCACGGCCCATTGTAAGTAAGAGGTATTAGTTGTCCCACATCGGATAGCTGGAGGTATTGGTTGCAACCAAGCACTGTATAAAAATGGAAGGAACCAGCATGTTTGAATCACGCAGCTACGCATTGAGCACATAGCGAACTATTCTTTCGCCTTTTACTAAAGAATACCGTGTGCTCGTTGTACTAAGTAGCATACGCTTCTTTTTGGAGGGGTTTTTCTCTTTGAGATTCACTCCCAACAAGTCAAGTATCCAATTGTTGATCAGTAATTTTGTTGAGTTAGTTTCTAGTTATTACAAAAATAATTCCAAAGAATATTTTAGTTTTTATGTTTAGATTGTTGAGTTCAATAAAAATTAAATTTTGTATTATCGATCGCTAACTGACGATATGATACACTTGCCTAAGGCGTGTCAAATGCATACCAAAATATGAACTAGCTGGGTTGTGGGCTGTTTGAGATTAGGCCAATGGATGCATAAGTTTTGCAAAATTAAAAGACAGCTTTATATATTTCTAATATACGTTTTATAGACAAACCACAGATGATGATGATTTGAACCATATTGCTACTGAGTATGTGAGTAGCTACTGGAGCTGTCTCAACTACTTTCTGAAGCTGATATTTTATAATTTGGGCTTGGAAATCGTATTGCCCTTCAAGAATAATTGAATATTCACGGCCCATCATAAACCTAAGGAAGTGTAAGTTGTCCCACATCGAGTAGCGGGAAATGCTAGTTACAACCAAGCACTTGATAAAAATGGAGAGAGGCACACTTTACAGAATCACGCAGCTGCGCATTGAGCACAAAGCGAACTATTCTTTCGCCTTTTACTAAAGAATACCGTGTGCTCGATGCATTAAGCGGCATACGCTTCTTTTTGGAGGGGCTTTTCTCTTTTGAGATTCACTCCCAACAAGTCTTATATCTAAAACTTTCTCTCTGTGGTAAGATGAAACTGTAATGCCCAAGCAAGTCAGTTTTGTATGGGAATTGAGAACCTGAAGTCATGAATCCTCCACAAGGTTGCACTTGTTTGCAACATATTATTCATGGTCAAATGTAGACCTTCTCAACACCAATTTTGCCTGGTATCTCATCCATTCAAACAAATCAAAATGGGTCATCTAACAAACATAGTTCGCACTCTTACAATTTATACAACTCGCTACAAGAAAATGTACATCTTACGACGATTTTTCCATCGCATTTATTGTTGGTTTCATTAGCAAACACAATTTGTGACATAATTCTGATGGCTTGTAATCCGTCGGTGTTACTTTTATTGTAATTCATTTATGATCACTAACCATTACTTATTGGTGACGCATATTTCGTCGTAAACATTTTGAGGGATATTTTGCGACGTGGAGTCAGTTAGTGGTTTAGTCGGAGAAATTTGTCGCAAACTTCTGATTACCTTCGTGTGATGCATATTATGTAAGGACTCCGGACTCCTTATCTTACAGCACGAACCTCTTTTAGAAGAGAGGCATGGAATAGGTCCTTGAGGCCAATGTGACCCCATCCTTGAAAAGGATGATATGCGACATTTGACCGCCTATATACATGTTCCGAAATTTAGAGTCGCCATCCAATTTAAGGTCCAAGAACCAAAATATTAGCCACGCATAAATTCAATAATGAGATTGGGTACGATTGAGGGAAGGGTTAGACGCCATCACACGATTCCAACATAAGTCGAACCCCGTTACTTTTATACCGATTTGTACAAAGTATTTATTTATCAGTTTTTTTCAAAAATTTTGAAACACTTGATTTCGCTACTTTGTTGCGAAGACCTCGTAAACTGTGACGAATTTGTTTTAGAAAATGGTGAGTGGAGACGTACCGCCGGAGAGTACAGAAACCGCCGGCTACGGCGCCAGAATGTACACCGGGAGAGGAGGAATGTGAATCCTATAACCGTTCGGCGGAGCCGGCACAGAAACCGATCGCTTCACCAGATTCTCATTTCTAAAACTCTTTGACGAACAATTCGCAGATCCGGACTCAATTACCGTTTTGAGCACTCAGAATCGAGAAAGAGAAATGCAAAATGGAAACCGTTCTTTGGTATTAAAATTTTTTGTCATAGGATACAACTAAAGTAAAAATCTGTCGGTCGCCTAAAATGAGTGGAGGAGTCACATAGGAGATGGCCCATTGGGCTATTTCTCATAGTGTCACATAGGAGACGGTTTAGATTTGACCGTCTCCTAAGACTTGATTTCTTGTAGTGATAATGTTCACAAATATATGTATCAATATAGAATAAAGAAAAATTGAAATATTGTATGTAACTTAAATAAAACAAATATTTTATTTATGAAAGAGCTAAACCTATTCATGCAAGTATGTGAAATAAAATATATATACAAATCTATATGTAGCATGTGAGTAGAATATATGTACATGCGAATGCATGATATAGAAATGTGTTTGAGGAAACGAATGTAGCACACTTACAATATGAATGAGATCGAACCGCCGGAGGAAACAAGCTATATTCCAACACCATTCCAACAGGGAGTGGTTTTATAGATTATAGGGAGTGGTTTTATAGATTATACATCGGGGTTTCAACCTCATCAATAACATCAACAATATCCGAGACCTTTGGGACACCACTATTTCTCAAATCCGACCTATGTGGGTGGTTATGGTCCATGTGCACAATTTAACAACAATGTGCACCATCTTAAGGATCAACAAGTGGATGATGAAAGAGATTTCAATTCGAGGTTGTGATAACAACGTATATTGATTGGATTTTGAATTATCATCTGTCATATGGAAATTTCAAGATAAAGTAAGTGATGTTGTCGACCCTAAGCGCAAGTGGGCAATCTAGGGGTTTTGCGCTTGAGGATCCCGTTGTACATGTGAGGAAATATTTGAGTATATGTGTCGACTTTTCCAATAGTGGGATGACCCGTGAATCTGTTAACATGAATCTTTTGTGTTCACTTTGTTGACAAAGCAATAAAGCGATATGATACATTGCTGGTTGGGAGTGCCAATACCGGGTCAACGGGACGAATCATTACTAACTCTAAACTTAATCATCCGACGCATAGACACAGATTTTAAATACACTCAATCATGCATTCAAAATGCATATTTTCCTTTATAGTTCACGTATCACTCTATAGGCATATTTACACTCCACCATTTTCAAAACCCACATTCATATCATCCTAAGCTAGGGGAGCATGCAAATCGCATTTCAATACTCATGCATGACAAACCAACACATCCATCTAATTTTGAGAGCCTTAACTAAATAATAACAAAACTCTCAACTTCCATAACCAATAAATACTTGGGCTTTATGTGGGCCTAGTTTTGTTTATGGGCTTGCTATGCTTTTTGTCAACAACAAAATCCTTAGGCCCAGTCGATTAGGCTAATTAGTTACACTCCTACCCCGAGTATCTAAATCCACACAGAGCCCACTCTCTTCCGCAACCAAACACACCCGGAACTACCACCTCCCAAAACCCTAGTTATCGCCCACGTACATATATATATAAATTTCATTTTTTTCTTCAGATCCTCTCACTCTTTCGCTCGTCTCTCTCTTCTCTCCAGAGCTAGGGTTTCACCATAACCTACAACCTTCACCCCCCAAAATGGCAGAAAGAGGAGGAGGAGAACGAGGCGCTATGGGCCGCGGGTTCCGTGCCCGTGGCGACCGCGGTGGTCGTGGCGGGCGCCGCCGTGGCCCTCGCCCGGACGAGGAGGAGAAGTGGGTCCCGGTCACCAAGCTCGGCCGCCTCGTCAAGGAAGGCAAAATCCAATCCTTGGAACACATCTACCTCCACTCGCTTCCCATCAAGGAGCACCAGATCGTCGACACTCTCTGCCCCGGCCTTAAGGACGAGGTCATGAAGATCATGCCGGTCCAGAAGCAGACACGTGCCGGTCAGAGAACCAGGTTCAAGGCGTTCGTCGTCGTCGGAGACGGAAACGGCCACGTCGGTCTCGGAGTTAAGTGCAGCAAGGAGGTGGCCACCGCCATTCGCGGAGCCATCATATTGGCTAAACTCACTGTCATCCCTGTGAGGAGGGGTTACTGGGGTAACAAGATCGGTAAGCCTCATACCGTGCCTTGCAAGGTCACCGGGAAGTGTGGTTCCGTCACGGTGAGGATGGTTCCGGCTCCTCGTGGTGCTGGTATTGTCGCCGCTAGGGTTCCCAAGAAGGTGCTTCAGTTCGCTGGTATTGAGGATGTCTTCACTTCCTCAAGGGGTTCGACCAAGACTCTTGGAAACTTTGTCAAGGTTTGATCTATCACAACTTGTTTTATGTATATGATAATTGTGCTTTTCTGATTCTTATTTGAGTTTTTTAATTGTTCAATTTGATCTTGAATTGGTTTATTTTGTTGTTTGTATCTAGTATGCTTTATACATTTGTGCTGGATAATGTTCATTAATTCTAGTATGAAGTAAATGCTATGTAGCAACAACACTGAAAATGGGATACGAGTTTTTGAATAAGCAATGTGTTCTGTAGATATGACCTTCAAGATAATTGGTTATTGACCTGATCTGTATAGATTACATTGCAGCTGAACACTGTAGTTTAGTGTTAAATTCTCTTATTCAATTCTTGTTGTGGACATTTTGATTCATAATTGTAAAAAACAGTTGTTTTAGTTGTTTGTGAGTTCTTTATTACGCTTGTATATCCTAATTTCTGTAGGAAATCTACACTTGTGGTTTTTAGTAATGATGAATGATTGGATGTGCCTTGGTCTTTCTTATTGAAAATCTAATTTAGGTTATGCAATTGAAATGTGTAGTATAGTGAATCAGCTTATAATATATATAATCGAATGCATTCACTATTAGACTAGTATTGGAAAGGTATAGCTTTGCGATGCCTTCTGTATTTGACTAGTATTGGAAAGCTTAAGCTTTACATTGGCAAGTTAATAAAGCATTGCATTGCAACTACTAGAACTGAAAATGTTGGTTGCAATAATTTTTTGGGATACTTCTATTTGTGCTTGTGTAGTAATAGTTCCTCAATTCTGATGTTGAAACTGTATTTGCAATATAGGTTATATTATGAATGTTTTGGTTTGTTAATCTCTTCACTTTTATTTCTACTGTTTTGTTTTATTTGTTTTCTGAAATTTGTAGATCTTGAAAAATCAATGTGTATATGATATTGATCATTTGTGCGTCTTCATTCATCTTGTACAGGCTACTTTTGACTGCCTATTGAAAACCTATGGCTTCCTTACTCCTGACTTCTGGAGAGAGACTCGCTTCACCAAATCTCCATTCCAAGAGCATACCGACTTTTTGTTGGCAAAGCCTGTCAAGGCAGTGATTCTGGAGGAGACAGTTGAAGCTTAAGCATACTCGTATAGGTTATTACCAGTTATTGCTTTTGGTGGTATTTCTTTGAGACATTTTATTTCTTTTTAAGGGATATGTTTAAACAGTTTTAGGTGTTTCTATTCAACGGATTCAAATTTTGATTATATGTTTCATCTTGTGCTACTAATGGATGGTGGTGGTTGAATTTCAGAGCAGTTTTGATTTATAATTATTTCTTTTTGACATTGAATTTTATATTTTCCCATTGTGTTTCAGAATTGTGCATCTTTATTGTTTTTTTTTTCTAGTTTTTAGGTTATTTTTACTTTACAGTTTGTCATTGATTCTATATGTTGTGGGGGCTCTTGTCTTTGGTAACATACTTTGTTCCTTACAATTCATTTGTACAATTTTGTGATCTTGGAGATTTTCAGACTGAAATACTTGAATTCTGCACCAAGTCGTGTATGAGCTGCAACTCACTCAGTAAATGGTCACTATGGGATGTATTGAATCTATGCCTAGGTTAGTTAGTATTTGCTTTCGCACGAAGCTTGTAACCTAATTTTCATATTCCAACTTCTATTAATGGATTGAGTTAATGAAACAAAGTCCCTTGGTGCTTGTTTGGCAACTCTACTTAAAATTAGAAGTAAGAGCATCCACATTAGAGGGACTCCATTTGAGTCCCTCAATATCCCATCTTCACATTTTAGTTCCACATCAACTAGGGCCTCTAAAAAAAATTAATTTCCATTGTTGAGACCATAGTTATTATTAAATAAATAAAAATTAGAATAATACAATTGTCAATTTCTAATTGGACAAGAAAAGAAAAAAAAGAAGAAAAAAAAACTTAAGGGCCGGCCCTCTGTTAAGGGACCAGCCACTATCTCCAATCCTCTCCAATGCAGGTATGAGATTTGGGCCTCTGACATTTGCAAGCCTCAAGACAATGGGGTCTTGCAATGGACCTGCTTTAAGTTGACTATGTCTGCTAATCAGTTTGACCTAATATGCAATAATCAAGTTTCATAAGATCAGAGACAGTCGACCTTTTAACTTATTAGGTCGACCTTTTTGACTTATTACGTAAACTATTATGGATGTACAACATTATGTTTGCACGAGATGAACATTTTGTTCTTTGTAAAAATTATGTATGTTTTCTACATTTTGAAAATGTACTATTTGCATTAACTTTATGTGACTATAAAATTTTTTACTTCAACTATTATTTACTTTCAAATTCGATAAACGTACCTCGTTTCTTCAATAGTTGTCACAACTCTAACAAACACACAATGTTCTCAATATTTTGAGACGTTGATGATGACCCAAATCCAAATCTTATATTTGGAAAATAATTTATGAATCTCTTTTGAGAATATAAAAGATATTCATGACCAACCAAATCTTACATTTATATTTATCTTGTTTGAGTTGTTAGACATTCAAAGCATCAATGAAAAGTTGAAGGGCTATCGTTAAGAGAAGAATGAAACAAGATTAATGGTTTGAGAAAAACAAACACATAAGAACAAAAGTTTTGTTTCGGGTTGTAGGAGTCATCCACTCCCCGCTGAGCTGCTGGAGCAAACAACTGAAAGTTGTCCATTTCCTCTGATTTACTTGACAACAACAGATTAAAAATTTGGTGACGTGGCACCAACTTGCAGTTGCAATTTTAATTTTGTACATTCATTTTACCTTAACCCTCCACTGTTCTTATTTTCTATCAACTTTTTCTTATAAAAAATTGAATTTATGCTGATCTTAATTGTAATGATTTGAAAATTGAGCCTTGTGTCTCCCGTGGATACTGTCCTTCCAAGAAGAAGGGGTCTAAAGCTTAACAAAATATTCTCCAATCATCTTTTGCGTAACAAAGTAATTGCTTTTATAACAATTTATACCAAAGTGCCCACAAATTGTTCATACTTTTTATTTGATAAAATATAAAGCTTAAAGTTGAGTGAAAGTCGTGAATCTCGTTAAGTTGAATTATAACTACAGAAATAATTAAAGATAAAATAATGCACACAGTAGAAGGAAGTGTATAGATAAACCAAGTAACATTTATCACAATAAAAATTAATTAACAAACTACTGTTATCTGGTATTGAAAAAACAAATACTCCGTAATTGTTATCTAATCTAAAAATTGATTTTTGTTTAGTTGTGTGTTGACAGACAGAGACGAGGACTAATCCAGAAAAGTGAGGCAAAATTGTAATTTTTCGTATGAAATGTATAAGCTATCCGTCCACAGTTTTTCTTTAATGCATTCGTCCACGAATTTATTAAATCATGTACGACATATTCTCATTGACTCAGCTAACTCGATGGCAGTGAGACCAAAATAAGACTTGGCAATATGATCATGACCCATGACACAAACATGACACGATTTTAAGTAGATTTGAGTTCAACATAACTAGATTCATGTTGACTATCTCAATTCATTTAATAATCGTTCGTGTCAAACTTGTTTAACCTGGCCAATCCCTTCAATTAAACGGGTCATATGAACCATTTATTAACATACTCATTTAAAAATAAAAATGTGAATTTTCACTCATATCATCTTAAAAATTGACTCATATAAGTTGAATCAAATATATCAGATCCTATCAAATTATATAACTTTGAACTAAATTAATCAAATATAATAGCTGTGTCATGTCGTGTTTTTCAACATGTTTAATAAAAAGGTCAAATTTTAAAACTCGAACCCGAATCCGATCCGTGAATAACATCCGAAGACCAAACGGAGTTGCCGAATATCTCCCGCCCTGGCGTGACGTATTACGAAACCGAAGCGTAGATGGTAAAAATGAGGCGTATTATATAAACAATTGTTATACGTATAAAACAAGGAAACTGAGGGCCTGCACTTGAGGAACCAACCGGGACGGAGTGGCCAGCGGCGGTGCTCTCAACCCCCACCGACTCCTCTTCGTCTCTTCTCTCACCCACTCTACTTTCCTTACGCGGACTCGCATAACCCACCTTTTATATATTCCTCTTCTTCTCTTCCTATTTTTAATTATTCACTCAAATTTTGATTCTGCGATTAATTGCGATTCCATGGGAACTCCACAATTTCCCGATCTGGGTAAGCACTGCACCGTCGATGATTGCCAGCAGATTGATTTCTTGCCCTTCACTTGCAATGCTTGCCGCCAGGTCTGTGTATTTGCTTTGTTTGTATCAAAATTCATACTTTGCTAATTCGCATTGTTATCTCAGTCTCTGCTTTGTTTTTTTGTTTGTTTGCTTTTCGTAACTGTGAAAATGGAGAAATCAGATCTTTTTTGAGTGATTTGGATTAATGGGTTATTTGTATCTTTGATTTTGGAGAAAACCCAGTAGTATACTTGATTATATGAGCTGACAATGTATGTGTGAGTCCTAAGTCTCGGTCTTGTTCTCAGTTTGTTTTGGGACACTTGCTTGTTTCTAACTTCTATTTATGCTTCCAGTGTCTTGCTTTGTGCACTTAGCTTTATCTTTCATGCAATTGTAGTTAATCATCCATGTATTGAGCTGCTTTGTTGCTTTGTGTACTCTGTGAGGATGGGTTTTCCCAAAATTTAGGAATCTGGATTTACTAAGTTTCTGTGTGTTTTTTCTTTTTCGACATGTATGCTCTGGTCATGTACTGAGACTCTCTACTTATTACTTAATTTAGTAGGTTGCTTGCTAGTCCATCCTTACCCAATAGGTTTTCTCTATTGGAAGCACAACTTTACTGCGAGTATGATGCATATTTGTTACCAGATTGCCTTCACTGAATTCATATAACCACGGATATGGTCATTACAAAAGTCAGAGGTTGATAATATATATTACTTTGAATATTGATATGCTTCTGGAGAGTGTAATATTGTGTAAGAATGTTGAACTGAATGCAATCTATTTTGTCAAAATGGCTGGTTCATTGTGCTTCCGGTGATCCTTGTTTCTTCATTTTAGCTTATGTAGAGGCTTAGACCATATTATCGGTTGTCAAATCAATCCGTGTTGGTCAATAATGCTAATGTTCCTCGACCAAGCCAGCTATAGGTTTCTTGTTAATTTGTATCTTTCAGTTCTATTTTGAACATAAAGTTCACTCTTTTCTATTTCACATAACCTTTTGGTTATATTGTTGTAGCTGTGTGTGCACACACAATACTACGGTGGAATGCTAAATGTTCAATCTCTTCCATTTTGGATCATCAATCTATTGAGTTCTCATCTGAAATTTTTTTTGATCTATTTCCATCTTCTTGCAGATATTCTGCTTGGAGCACAGAAGCTACATTAAACACAACTGTCCAAAAGCCAACTATGAAGGTGTTACTGTTGTGATCTGCCCACTGTGTGCCGAAGGAGTTCGTCTTAGTCCAGACGAAGACCCAAATATTACTTGGGAGTTGCATGTAAATACCGAATGCGATCCATCAAATTACGAGAAAGTCACCAAAAAGAAAAAATGCCCCGTACCTGGATGCAGGGAGATGCTAACCTTTTCAAACACAATCAAGTGCAGGGACTGCACTCTAGACCATTGCTTGAAGCATAGGTTTGGACTTGACCACAAATGTTCAGGACCTAAGAAACCGGAGACCGGTTTCCCATTCAGGAGTCTTTTGGGCATTAATAGAAAAGATCCAAAATCCAACCAAGTGCCTGCTGCATCTTCATCTAGGTGGAGCACAACCCTACTAAACACGGCTTCAAGTGTTAGAGCTAAAGCTGAAGCTGGCATGACAAGGTTGAGCAGTGAATTCAGCCAAGCTCTGCAGAAGGGACGGGGCAGCAATGGTGGAAGTGGAAGTCAAGGCGGGCAACAAGAGCAGTGCCCACAGTGTCACGCCAAGTTCTCTTCTGTTATAAGTTTGATCGATCACGTGGAAAAGACCCATGAGAGGGCTAGTAATTCAACTGATGTCTGCCGATGCCCGAGGTGTAGTAGAGGATTTTGTGATGCTGTGGCCCTTGTGGAGCATGTTGAGAGAGATCACAGTGGTGCTTCAAAAGCCTAGTATATATACTGTTGGAAACAATATGGGATCTGCTCTTTTGATTTTCCAGTCTTATAGGATAAGGTGAAGTGGATGAGTATAGTGTTTTAAGGTTGTTGCAAATGCAAAACACACACCAAAAAGCAAGTGCATAGTGTAATTATTTGATGATACCAGGTTGTTTCATGATTTTTATACACCAAATTGGTCTTAGTTCTTGATCATTTTAGTTACAACTACAGTCCAATGGCTCCATATAATTCCTATTTTTGAAAAATTATGTGTCAATTAAAAATGATGTAATAAAACAAGTTGGTCAAAACTCTAGTGTCAAGCACTCACATAGCTACATTTGGCATGTTGTTCATGAATGTTTTGTTCTTTCACTCGTTTTAGTGTATTTATGGATCATAGCCTCATTGACCAAGCGGTATATGATATTTGTAGTGTGTGTGTTTTAATATATTTTTCTTGAAGAGATGGAAAGTAAGAGTGCAAGACCCAACACAACCATTCTAAGAATTGTTGTCATGAAGTTTCATGGAATGCTTATTAAACAAGGCAACCGGTTAATAAATAGGGGATTTATTTATTTAAATACTCCCTCCGTCCCAAAATGAGTGTCCTGTTTGCCTTGTCCCAAAATGAGTGTCAAGTTTCTATTTTTAGGTTATTATATTATTGTTTTTTCCATATTACCCTTATCACTTATGAACTGCACATGGGCAGATCTGAACTGCACATGTGGTGTAAGGGGGAAAGTGAGGGTAATATTGGAAACACATTAAATTATTTGGTAATCCTTAATTTTTGCAAAAAATGGAAACATGACACTCATTTTGGGACGGAGGGAGTATCACATTTGAATGGAAGTGATTTAAGTGAACAAAAATATAGAAAATAATAATTCAGAGTATTATACTTCATAGAAGATTGATCCCTTCAAATAATGATTTACGAATTATTTAATTTTTATTATAGTCACAAAATTAGTGTCTACACGAATATATTACAACAATTTACGACTCGATACCTTATTGACCTCTCCTTCATACTCTTCTGCCCAAACTTGTTCTCAACAAATTTTAAAGTTTTCGAGAACCTTTCGAACACCTCTGAGACACAATTCACACACTGTTCGATGTTGTCTTCACTTCCTATGTTGGGACACCTCATCAACGTTGATCATACTTGGTCATGGACTCATGGTACCCCTCCACTGTGAGAAATCCTAACACTGTCAAATTTTGGCTCAAGTAAGACTTTCAACATTTAGCACCAAGTCGCACTTGCATGTTCAACTGATCATCACTCCGGTGCTCACCATCGTGCTTGACATGGAGTACAAGCCCTTGGGAGGTCATCCATGGCTAGTAGACCCTCCCACAAGGTGAAATGCATATCTCACGAGTGTTACTTCCTCTCGGCAGCTAGATACGTAAAGAAGGCACCAAACAAGATACGTCATGTTGCTAACTTTTGGACTACACCTTGGGGTTTTAGGAAGATATGCCTTATTGGTAACTCGCAATTCTATCTCCTTGCTTCACCTTGACATGATGAAATTTTTGTCACCTCATAAGGGCTCTATTGCCACAGTGTCATGCCACCTTCACAACTTGAGTTCCTCCTTAAATTCTTTCTCTAGCTTGCTTATTTGACAACGCCTATTTCATTTAGTGAAGATACTTATTCTTACGTTTAAGGTGAAATTCAAAACACATACTCCGTGTTTCACTAAACAATATACTCTCGTTCGTTGTGTACACTTCTCATCCCAAAACTTAACATTCAGATGTTCAAGTCATATTATTTCTTATTAACTAGTCTGAAGTGATTCAGAAAGCAAATAATGTATAATTGACTGACTCACTCTTTAGGTGATGTGACATGAAATAAACGATGTCGTATTCACCAAACTGAGAACGGTCCACAGCACCAGAAAATAACTGTCAAGACAGCACGTTGTTACGCGCGAAACAAAAACAGACAAAGCCAGATCTCTCTCATCGTGGGATCAACGGCCAAGATCTCTCGTCACTGCACAGTCTCAACGATTATCGGGTCCCACAAGTCATCGTCGAAATATGTGGAAAATTTCAATGCAGGCGCCGGACGAAAATATATAAGTATAAATCAAAAAAACTCATAGATACATTTTTGAAAGAGAGAGAGAGAGCTGCTCATAATTTAGCGGTGGAAAATGCTGAAAATCTGGTACATTCCTGCGTAGCTCCGCCCAGCTCTTTTCAGGTCTAATTATTTTTACAAATCTCATTCCCAATTTTCTTCCTCCGATTTCTGCCCAATTTTTATTGTTTTCACAATCAGAAATGGGTTGATCGGTGCTTATAATTTATTAATAATTTTTTTGGTTTTTGATTTTGATTAGGAGTTTTAGTAATTTTTCGTGGTTGTTTGTTAATCGCACATGGTGGTGTTTGCGTTTTGAGAGAGGTTAGAGGTTAGTTTGATACCTTTCTTTCCCTTCTCGGCGCTGGATTTTTCAGGCACCGATTGCTTCAGAAGGGAAAGAAAGTTAACATTCTAAGGAGAAGAAGGAAATAGGAGTTTTGTAGTTGTAATTAGGCTACACGAATTGTAATATGAGCATTTCTGGCGTAATTTCGAGGCAAGTTATTCCGGCATGTGGGAATCTTTGTATTTTTTGTCCGGGGTTGAGACCGAGGTCCCGGCAGCCGGTGAAGAGGTATAAGCATCTCATTTCTGAAATCTTTCCAAAAAACCAGGTTAGTAGGGGATTAAGCAAATGCTATTTAAATTTTTAGATTTTTAATTGGGTTTATTAGTTTTTATTTGTTGTGTTTCATTTGATGAGTCATTTTGTATGATGATATTGTGATAATGCAAAGGTTTTTAGGTTAATTTTTTATCATTGATAAATGTTGTAGAAGAATTGTTGTTATCTTTGTTGAGATTGAAAAATGCTACTTCTGCTTTTATTTATTGATAATCTTGTTCTTGATTCATTGACAACTCTAAACTCACTCAATTACCTTTTCTAAATCCACCATTGATGTTGCAATTCATCTACTAATAATTTTAGTTAGTGGACTAAATCTGCATTTAATCACATAATTGCTGACGTTATAATTTGTTGCGAGTTAGTTGAACCCGATGAAAATGTCTTACCACCTTTTAACTTGTTCTAGAATATGAAACAGGTGATCTCAGTTCCTCTATTAATTTGAAGATGCTCTATTAATTTGATCTTACTACCTGCAAATATCATAGTGCTTTTAGTTTGAAGATGCCATAACTTGTCAATGCACTTGCTCAGAGATGTTGGACTAGTTTGGCACAAACTTGGTTTAACTTTTTCTCATTTTCTTCTTAATATAGACATCTCATACACAATGGCTGAGTTTGCTTGGTTACTAAAACCTAACACTCCTTTACCATGGATTTAACAATAAACATAAATTTTACAGCGGTTGTGTTCAAGGAAATGTTACTGTTTATCTAATGCTTGAATGCAGCCAATCCCTTATAAATTTATAAAAAAAATTAAAGCCAATTTGAAAGTTCTACATTTCTACTTCCTGGTCTTTGGGACTAAAATAAGTCAAAGTTGCATGTCATCTTTGCAACTCGTATTCCAATTTTAGGCAGCCAATTGGCTACTTTATAGGTTTGAAGAAGATTCTGTGTTCATGTCCTCCTATCTGTATAAGCAAGCTTACTCATTTTGCTTCTGAAGTTAGGAATTTAGCAACTAACTATTCTATCTCTGCTTTCGGTAAATGATGTACACCAAGCAATCACGAGACATCTTAAATGAATAATATTTTTTGGTTCAATTCTGTTTTAGTTATATTATGATTTTAGATAACTAATGCTTGTTTCTTATTTTCCTTTCTCTAATAAATTTTTGGGATTTATCTTTGAGTTTTACAGAATGAAGAACCAAATGACCGGAAGATCGGGAAACTATGTGAATATGCTGCTAGAAATCCCATGCGTATCCCGAAGGTATTAGCTCATTTCGAGCCTTTTGAATAGTAATTCCTTCCTTCTAAATTGTACACAGTTTTATGGAAATCTTATGTGACTGTGTATCAATTGGGGTGTTGCGCAATGTTGCCTTCCACAAATTAGCCTTTATATACTAAACAATGTCTGAAATGCTTTCCAGATCATTCACCCTTGGTCATCGTTGATTAAGACCATATTTTTAGAACTTGGTTGAAAGTGTTCATTCCTGGTGAATGTGTCCCCTTAAATTGCTGGTATAAACATAACATATATAATATAGACATACACATAAGTTCTTGCGCTGTTTGATAGAAGTTAATCATTTAATGGCAGATCACAAGTTCTCTAGAGCAAAGGTGTTACAAGGAGTTGAGACTTGAGAATTTCAAATATGCAAAAATTGTCATGTGTATTTACAGGAAGTTGCTAAATTCTTGTAAGGAGCAAATGTAAGTTCATTCTTCTCCAATTCTCTATACTTCCTCATATATGTTCTTAGGCTATATTTGTGCGATTGTGCCATCTTTAGCTGACCGTATCTGTGTGGCGTTAAACAGTTCATTTTTCTTGTTCAAGCCAATAGTTAGAACTTTGAAGACATTCTCCATAAAATATAATATAATATAATATTTTATTTATATATTTATTTTTGAAGTATTTGGTACTAAGCAAGATAAATGACCATTTAGCAGCATACTTGCAGTGAAAAAAGATTATATATCAAGCAACCAAGAGATAATTTATAGATTCTTGCTGGAAACACATACTTGGATCAACAATTGGACTGTAAAAAAACTGAAATGTATAAGCCTCAAACTAACAGCTTTCCATGTCTATGCTATATACTCTATGAGATTCGTTTTTTTTTTTGGTTTAGCAGTTAGGACTTAGGTGATATCACAATCCATCTTACTTTCACCTTAATACATCCATCTCTTTGGATGGGTCAAAGGCAGGCCATCCATGCCCGACCTTGTGTATTTATGAGGAAAATGTTTGTGGCTTAGCCACCACACTTGTATCCGGATTATAGTTTGAGGATTTGTTTTGCTGGTTTTTTTTTTTTTAAACATGCCCTCAAATTTCATATCTGTCATATCATATTGTTTTATGCACATTTGAAGAATCGCCCCGTATCATTATATAGACCAATTCCCTAGACCAGTCTTATATCTGGTTCCCAGATTCAGTGACCATGGGCAAAATCAACAACCCAAGATGTAAGCATGCTAGTGGTTTTGATCTGTCTAGATTTGATGATTCATAAGCAATTTTCTGTAGGACAATGTAGTTTCTTGCGTTCCTTAAATTTTGAATGATAATTTGGCGCTGTTTTTGTGAACATAATTTCTTTTTGGTGGACATTTTCTTACATGGCTGTACTTGGGATTTGGGTGATGAAAGTTTCCTAGAACAGTCAGCGGTCCATCTAGGTTTTGGAAATTTATGGTGAGAAACCTCCGTGATGTTCAGTGTGAAACTTTAGTGGAGGTATTGATATGTTTGCTACAAGTCTAGGGACACATGTTTGTGAAAGTGAAACTTCATGGAACTATATTAGTGTGTTGTTGTCAGCATGTAACTTGAAATCATAATTGTTATCTGGAAAGGTAGTCAAGTTTCTTGGACCATCTTTGCATGCTTATCTTCCTTATCCTAGGTGGCACCTTCTAGACCTAGTATGCTGCTTTCTGGTGTTCAGCTCCTCTCACAGATGCTTTAGTTCTAAATTTCTAATACTCTTCAAGGTCTTGCTATATGATCATGCCCGTTTGCTGCAGCATGCTTGCTCATCCTCATTAGTAACGATTTTGCAGGCCTCTGTTTGCAAGTAGCTTACTGAGCACAATACACACTCTACTGGATCAAACACGGCAAGATGAAATAAGAATTATAGGATGTCTTACCCTCTTTGACTTTGTAAATAATCAGGTTGGTCTAGTTGGGGGTGGTTATTTTGGATGTTCATATCTAGTTATTGAAATGCTGAATTCTCAGCTTCAAGTGTAATTGACTTTGATGCTTAGTGATCTCTTACTTAATGGCAGCTATGAACATTTGCTATTTAACTAATTTTTCAGAGGGACGGGACTTATATGTTCAACTTAGAAGGCTTTATTCCAAAACTTTGTCAGTTAGCTCAAGAAGCAGGAGACGATGAAAGGGCAAGACATCTACGTTCTGCTGGCCTGCAAGCCCTTTCTTCAATGGTATTTCTTAATTTCTCTGCAACTGCTGGAATGATAACAGTATACATTGTATTATATTTTATATGTGAACTCTTGAGGACATTAATTTATTAAATCGAGGTTGGTATCCAATATATAAAAATGCTTATGGAAATTTGATCATCAATTTTGTAGGTTTGGTTTATGGGCGAACACTCTCATATCTCAGTCGAATTCGATAATGTACGCAGAATTCTGAACTTCTAAAATCTTGTTAATGGTTCATCTCATTATTATATAGCCTGTTGCCTATATTGATGATGAATGTCAATATTTGTTGGATTGAGTGGCTGGATTTTTTTATTTTTATTTTTTTTGAAACCATGTGGCTGGATTTCTTAGAACCGAGCTAAGTAAGTAGTTTCCGATTGTTGAATTTCATAATTGGGGCTTCCCATACTAAAAGGTCAACCTTATTAGTAGGGTTTCACTTGCACCATTATATTTAGCCTTTCAACTTTATATTTATTTATCCAATGTGGGACACATCACCCACTTCAACACCGATATTTTAAGTTATTTGGTATTGGATTCGCAAGTCATACTTTAAAAGATACAGCCAAGTGCTTATCTGCTTGCTATTTCCTTTTCAGTAAATTTCCAGGACCTTCCTCGAGGTTGGAGAAAATCAATGACTTCTTTCTAGTGAAAACATAACTAAAAATGAAAAGATCAATTTACCCTTTTTTCTATACTCCCTAAGTAACATTTTCATGGTCAGTTTTCTATATAAAATTTAAAATGATGGTATTGTCAGCTAAGAAGGAAGGTCCATAGCATTTTCAGAACATAGAGGGAGGACACTGTTACTTCCCTGAATCTTGAGGGCTGTCATTGTAATTCACTCAATATTATTTTTTCTCTACAACTCACGTTTTTGCTTATGACAATCAACTCAAATATCTTAGCTGTCAGCTTCAATTTTACCAATCACTCGGACATGTACATATGCGTTTACATATATATATTTTTGCATCCAAAATAAAGTTAAGGATCTTGGAAAATAGAGGAAGGATACTTTGAAATGATGATAAGTCTGATACTGAAGACAGCTTAATGCTACCATTTGTGGTCTCAAAAAAACATAACCGATGAAAACAATGTTTCTGAGAAGAAAACATTAACATAGAAACCATTTATAGGTAGTGTCTGCAGCACTAAACAAAAGCTTGAGGAGTTAAAAGGAAAAGTTTTTAACTCTGATTCTACCCACGGATGTATGAAAAAATATATTAAAATGCTTTATACTCCTTATTAGTTTGGTGCTCCTATTGGACTGGTCAAGATTATCATGAAAGAATTTTAATTTTTGTTGAAGGGCAAGCCTTGTACACTTCCATTTTCTGTTGTTAAAAACGACTAAAAATCTTCAATTATGAAAAATGTATCAACGACACTTCATTTAATCCTCAGGAACTCCATCTCAGCTGGCTGTGTCCTGTGGAATAAGTCTACCATATTTTGCTTTAATCTGTAATGAGTTTAGGTGCACAGTTATACTGGAAAAGCTTGTTTAAATCAGTGACACGAGGACCATTTCAGTCCCTTGTGACATTTTTTCTTCTTCATTTCAATAGATTGTTACAATGGTTTTGGAAAATTATGGAGATCCTCGCAAAAATTCAGCAGAATTAAGTGACAAGGAAAGTTCAGAGAACCGGTGGGTGCAAGAAGTGATAAAAAATGAAGATCAAGCATCTTCACCAGATGGCAAACTAAGTGTTCCTTCTTGGAGGAACATTGTTAATGAAAAAGGCGAAGTGACTGTGACAGCGTAATCTCTCTTATAACAGAACTCTTGGAGTGCAATTAATTTATATTCTTTTTGCATTTCTAATGAATATTTACCAAAATACTGTATATTCTATTATTTCAGCTTATTACCTTACAAACATCTAATTCATCTTTCTTCTCACAGGGAAGAAGCCAAGAACCCTTGCTTTTGGTCCACGGTTTGCCTTCATAATATGGCCAAGCTGGCCAAAGAGGCTACAACAGTACGGCGTGTTTTGGAATCTTTATTCCGTTACTTTGATAATGGAGATTTATGGTCTCCTGAAAGTGGTTTTGCCTTCCCTGTCCTAAAGGATATGCAGTTTTTGATAGAGAACTCTGGTACTTAAGAAGTTGTCATTTACCATTTCCGATGTTTTAATCTTATACTTCTTTTATTACCATTAATGTTTTATTTCATTATATAGTATTCAAGAGGACTTCGATGATGAATTAATCCTACCTTATTCTTTCTTTTCAATCTGCAGGGCAGAATACACACTTTTTGCTGTCAATATTAATCAAGCATCTTGATCATAAAAATGTCCTTAAAAACCCCAGCATGCAACTAGATATTGTTAGGATTGCCACCAACCTTGCTCAACAGGCAAAGGTTGAGGCTTCTATCCCAATTAATGGTGCAATAAGTGACATTATGAGGCATTTACGGAAGAGCATTCATTTCTCACTTGATGATGCCAATCTGGGTGCTGATGTGATAAAATGGAACAAAAGACTGCGTGAAGTGGTGGATGAGTGCCTGGTTGAGTTGTCACATAAGGTGGTGCTCATCCTCTATTTTATTCAAGATAGCCTTGCACCAAAAGTTGCAGGATTGTTAAAAGTTGAACCATACTATTCTTTGATGCTTGTTTTCATTCTTAGATTGTCTTCCCGTTGCAAATGTTTTAATTTAATATGTATAAGCGAATTTCTAGTTACACTGATGTTTGTCATTATTAATGGATTGTTTTGGATGGAAAGAACTGATCTGTCAGTCATAAACAGGTTGGAGATGCAGGTCCAATTCTTGACATTATGGCTGTGATGTTGGAGAACATCTCAAATGTTACAGTAATAGCTCGAACTACAATTTCTGCTGTATATCGCACCGCACAAATTGTTGCTGCTTTACCAAATTTGTCATATCAAAATAAGGCAAGTAGCTCAATTATTGTCCTATTTTCAATAAACTATTACTTGCTTTCTTAGTTATTGCAGAATTTTCATATCTAATTTTTTGAATATCTAATTTTCTCCCTTAGGCATTCCCTGAGGCTTTATTTCACCAGTTACTCCCAGCTATGGTCCATCCGGACCATGAAACACGAATTGGAGCTCATCGCATCTTTTCTGTTGTTCTTGTGCCCTCTTCAGTTTGCCCTCGTCTACCCAAAGTTATTATTAATTCAAAGAAAGCCTCAGATCTTGCACGGACGCTCTCGAGAACAGTCTCTGCATTTTCTTCTTCAGCTGCCCTTTTTGATAAGATGAAAAAGGGCAAAGCTTCTCCAAAGGAAATGGTTCCAGAGAACAAAAATACAATTGTCAATGATGGCGGTAACAATGGGGTGGCGAGAAGATTATTGTCATCGTTAAGTACAAGAAATGGCTCTGTACCTGGGACTACAAATCCTGTCAATAATTCAAACAAGGAGCAGGTTAGTTTTAGCTTTGTCTTTGTCACCTCAAATACAGATATCTGCCAGCATCCTTTGTTTCATTGACATCCAGTCTGTGGACAGTACCAAAGAAGTCATTCACATATTCTTAGAGAATTAGGTTACCTTTTAATTAGACTCTAATATGTAATACCATCTTTGGCTAACAATAAAATATATGGGTATATATGATGTGACTAGGAGATACTTGTATGAACCTTTCCTAATAGGCTAGGCCCATCCATTTTATATTTTTGCTTCTAATCTGGTAGCATTGTCCATTCCTTACCCGACAGTTCATCGTAGTTATTAACTTATATAGTTATATAATGTCAGATTATGTTTTTAACAAGACTTCTAAGTTGATTCTGACTTACTTGAACAATTCACCTTAGATACATGTCAATAGGACTAGGTTGGACTGAGGACACAGGCCATTATAAAATTTAGGAAGTCCTATGCATCAGTTGAGAACCCAAATTTTGCCAGACTGGGGCTTGCCCTCTGCTTTCTACATGTATGCTTTGTTGGGTATCGGGTAAGAATTGGATCGTGCCATAAGTTACACTCCTGATTTCCATCAATGCCCTTACTAATCAGTACTGCATTCATTTATTGGAAGTACTTCATCCGACCAATAAGTAAATGACTGCTTCTACATTTTATCAACTGCAGGAGGCCCGTTCCCTCAGGCTGAGTAGCCGCCAGATTAGTCTCTTGCTCTCATCCATTTGGGCACAATCAATCTTCCCAGGAAATGTGCCTGAAAACTTTGAAGCAATTGCTCATACATTCAGCCTAGTATTGCTGTACTCACGAGACAAGGTGATTGATGGGTTGATGTGGCATAACTTTGATCATTGATTTAAAGTTTTAATTTAGTTGGTTACGCCTTTTATTGCGCATATGTAATGCTTTCTTTTTTCTTTATTGCCAATGCTACATTCTTTTTTCACATGTACTGTTCAGATTTTTATTGTTTAGTGCCTAATGTGTTTATCATGGATGGTAGATCTTCCTAATCAGAGGAGACTAACACGAAGTCTTTTTTTATTTTATGGGGGAGGGGCGGATCTTGCTGGGTTTACTTTTTATACTAGTAAACATGTTTTATCTTCTTCTGAATTATATTCTAAAATATATCATCACCACACAGAAATTTATTCAATTCCATTTATTTTTTTAATTTTCATATGCTTGCCTATGTTGAATGATTACCTATAACTTTGTGAACATATTTACTATTTTCCCATCCTTCTTGGTTATATTTGGTGACAGTTTTGTATTCCCATTTTCAAATTTTGTACTTTTCTGCAGAACTCCAGTAACGAGACTCTAGTTCGAAGTTTCCAGTTAGCATTTTCCTTGCAAAACATTTCTCTCACAGCAGGAGGTACGCTTCTGAACTTACGTCACTCTTATGTATTTGGGTTTTAACCTCCTTTTAAACTAGTAGATGGGTTTGTCTGTTCCATGCTTGTTCCTATGTCTGTTGAATAGGAATTTTTTGCTGTTGCTATCTGCTATCTAAATTTAGAGAGTTAAACATGATTCAATCTCAATGTTTCAAATTATGAGCAGTGCTGAACAAAGGAATAGTGAATACATGACTTCTACTCCTGATATGTTACTACATTTAATGGGGTAATATTCAGAGGGTTTTATGTGATGAGAAGAGAGCCTAATAAAAAGAAATGCTGGATATAAAACATAGTTCATATACTGGGTTTTAGTTGATTCTTCTGCTATAGAACTCGGATACGAAATCTATAAAAAGAGTTCACGACAATCAAATTTTCGCATGGTATCAAAGCTGGTTTTATTTTAGCCTAGTAACCGGTCTGCCTTAGCTTCCTTCTTGGTCCACGTGCAGGGTCCTTGCATAGTTGGGCCCTCCTCTAGATTTTGGGTTGGGTTGGAGTAAAGTTTGACAACTATATCACCTAGAACTTAACATGAAACCACCCTATGTTCTCGTAATTGTATTTTTACATGATATGGTCCAGAAAGACACTAAAATAACACAAGCATTAACTTGAGATTATATGCACTTATGCATTCATCTTATGATGATACATTTTATCTATCAGTTTAGGCATTACATTTATTAAAAAGTTTGTTATGGATACTTAATGGTAAATTTTTTGTGAAACAAAAACAGAACAAAAGTTGACTTTCACTAAGCCCATAGTCCAACTGTTACTGCAGTGCCATTACCACCCTCTCGTCGCAGATCCCTTTATATCTTGGCAAATGCAATGATTCTCTTTTCGTCAAAAGCATTCAATTTTCCGCCTGTTACTCAGTGTGCCAAAGCTGTACTTACAGATAAAAAGGTATGTGAATTATTTCTGATGAGGTCACATTTACAATGTTAATCATGATAACCATATACTGATCTAACCTTGAAGTTATTTGATTGCATGAAGTAGAGATAAAAGCCAGACAGATGATTTCATTTCATGAAACATGTAAACAGGGTCACTGAATTAAACTTGCTTTATACTTTTCTTGATGTTATTTTGTGCTTCAATCAGGTTGAACCATATCTATTCTTGGTTGAAGAAAGCAAGTTACGCGCAGTTAAAACTGATCTCACAGTACCTTATGGATCTAAAGAAGATGACAAGTCTGCTTCAAAATGTCTTTCAGAAATACAGATCAAAGATGGCCAAACCCAAGATTCTATTCTTGCTCATATAGTGAAGAGATTTTTAGATTTGCCAGCGGTTAAGATTTTACCGATATTCTTCAAATTGATTTTTTCATTGACTGAAGGAAAAAAGTTGCATACTGTGATGACTGATGAGTATAGTTGCCTCTTTGTGCATGCAGTCTGAAGTATCTACCATCAGGGAGCAGTTGCTCAATGAGTTCATACCAGATGATGGATGTCCCCTGGGACCCCAGTTCTTCACGGATGATCCCCTTAAAATTTATCAGAATAGTTCGGAAAAGAGTAAACCACACAAGGAGGTGATTTCATTGTATTATCTCCCGATCTTATTTCTTACGTAACTTCTTGGACCATGCATAACTTGGTTCTCATCTTGCAGGGTGGTCCTCGTGTACCTTTGGAAGATGATTTCACTGATATAAACGACAGTCAGACAAAAAATAACTCAGAGCTGACCATAGATCTCTCTAACCTTTTGAGTGTCAATCAACTAATAGAATCAGTATGTTAACCATTCGATGAGCTCTTATTTAGTTCCCGAAGCTGGTTGGGTGAATGATAATTTGAGATGATTATATGCTTCATATATATTTACAGGTGATGATGGAGGCAGCACAGGAAGCTGGTAGGATCTCTATCTCGTTATCAGCTGATGTGTCGTACAAGGAAATGGCACGTCAGTGTGAGGCTCTACTAATGGAAAAGCAACAGATGTTGTCCCATCTGATGAGTACACAACAAAGGCAGGAAAGTTTCATAAACTTCTGTTCCCAAAATGAGGATGAGTTGAAGAAGATGGTCTCAATGTCCTCTAAGGTACTTTCAGCTATTTACCTTATATCTATGTTTGGACATAACAAAATAGATATTCACATTGTTCCAATGGATGCATTTAGGCTGGCTATCCATTCCTCGACCGAAATTCAAGTGCCGGTAATTCCCACATGCCATCTGCGTGTGCAACGGAGTTTCAAAACAATCTCGATTCCTTCGCGCTACCAGCATCGAGACCATATGATCACTTTTTAAAAGCTGCTGGGTGTTGATAATGTATGAGAACTTTGGTGAGTAGAAACAGTAAGGAGGCTTCCCAGAAACTCAGCTGGAAAAAAAATGCATATATTGGTTGCTCCTTACATTATTGCTAGGAAATGCATTTTCAAGATTAATTTTTGCTTCTTCCCTTAATCAACCTCAAAGCCTCTTTCTTTTTACATATCAGAATTAATTAATTTTTACTTAATTTGGATGGAAGTGCTGAAAACGCCTCCCCTGTGTTGTGATGTCTAGTGAAACCCAGGAGTGAGCAATTGTATATTTGTGTGTGTCCATTTGAATGTTAATTAATTTCTGATTCCAAGAGTGGTGATTTGTTGCCAAATTAATTCATAATATTTCTTTTAATTCTATTTACATTTTTTTTTATCAATAAGGAGTACGTTTATTAATATATCCAGAGAGGCAATAATAAAGTACAAAGAACCAAACAAAAAATCCAGAAGCAAGGTGCCAACCAAAGTAAAAAACATCAAATGGAAAAGCAGCTATAAGAACTAAGCTATAGTCGAGAGCGGAGCATTACGCCATGACACGAGGGAGATGTCAGTGAGCGAGGAGCCGAGAAAGCATGGCAAAAGAGTGAAACTCAAGCATTGAATACGCAACATTGTGTCTTCAACAGCCGGGAGTTTGTCTTCAAAAACCAACCCATTTCGGGCCAGCCATATAGCCCATAGAACCACAGAACATAGACTCGGACTGCCGCGAATCAGAGAAGGCCATGCGCAAAGGAGGCTATAACACGTATCCGGCAATACCCCCGAACAAGACCACCAACACATAACACCCGTCCAAACCCTGCTCGACCATTCGCAACTCAGCAAAAGATGCTAACTTGAAACAGTTTTGTTTGTTTGAAACCAAACAAACAAAACTGTTTCAAGTACTTGCACATGAATCATAATACTAACTTATTATATGCTTATTTTACTTAGACTTTAAAATGGCAAGATAAGAGCGTTAATTTAAAATCTAATCATGTTTATTAAGTTTGAGTCAAATCAAAATTTAAATTCGAAAGTTATTCGAACCAGTTTTTTAAATAAAATATTTTAAATCTATAATGTTAAACTTTGTATGGACTTCGATATTTATTATTACTACATATAATAACTATGTGCTCATGGTAGATGTGAGAAGTAATTAAACATGTCATTTAACGTGCATAAATAATTAAATATTCGAACGATTTAAATTGTTATGTTTGACTAGAGGTGTGTAGAAAAAATTGGTTACTCGTCGATCTGTCAACTCAAACGTTACCTGCATCATAAAAAAATGGCTCCAACTTATACCACTCACTTCACAATCTAGCCCAATCCATCCCAACCCACATGTCTCATGGGTGGATCGTGAGTTCACTAAGCCCAACCCGCTCGTAACTTGCCCGACTAACTAAAATCCTAAGAAATCCCATTAGATTTGGACCACTTAACTAGATGTAGACACCTGATTTCGTACTCACTAATAAGTGTTCTCAAAAGTTTTAGTAATGAAACGACTTATTAAAATCATCAATTTGGATTCATAAATCAAAATCAAAGCATGATCTTTTTAGAATTTGATTTAATTTCTTGTCATGTCGTTTAATGTACTTTTGTCTTTTCGTCGTATTGTGTTCTATTGTGATTTTACATTTTGCCATTGAGAGTCTTTTTAGTAATTGTCCATGTTTAGTATGTTGCTAGTTGAGTTTTGTTTTTTATTTCTCTCTTTTTGGGCTTTCTTGTTTTAAATCATACCGTTCTTGTCTTAGGCCAAATTTTGAAACCCAACTGAAGACCAAACCCATTTCAATTTTATTGGCATTTCAGCCAACCAAACTGAATTGGTTGAATTGATCGATTGGTTTGGTCCAATTCCAACTCCTTCCTTCTTCCCTCTCTCCTCCTACCCGTGACCTCCACCTGCAACAGCATCTTTCCATTTTCATGCTTCACCAACTCTGCAAACAATAATGAACCCTGCACATTTCTGCATCTGTCATCACCTCTCCCAACCCCTTTCAAATTCAAAATTCAAAATTCAAACGTTCAAACTTCATCCCCTGTAAATCGAGCACAAGGGGATGAAAAAAAAATTGACAGAGCAACAAACCACCACTGAATTTCAATCCAAAACCTCCAATCCCAACCCAAAAAGGGACTACCATCACTACAAATCACCTCTTCCGGAGGATCTTCCGCCAGAGCTATTGCACCACTGTGGGGAGGATTAGCAGACGTGCCAGCTGTGGATTGGTTTTGGGCACAACTAGCACGTTTGCTAGTCTCCTCAATTGATGCAATATGCTCCTTACAAAGAGAAGGATGAGTATTTTTTGTTCTTTCTGGGTCAACATCCTCAAGCAGGTGAACAAGAAAGGACACATATCCTAATATTGCATTCTCGGTCCCATACGGTAGCGAGGCTTCGGAGCTCAGCCCTTCCTCACCACCGGGAACCTCCACGCGAAACCACTACGCCAGATCCGGTTTCGTCGTCCTTCTCTGTTTTCACGGTGAAGACCAGGTAATGTCTCTTCCTTTGCTTTATTTTATTTTGCTAATATTTTAGTTTAATAATAATTGGTAACTGATTGGTTCGGGCCTTGATGTTTTATTTTTGGGTTGATGTGAGTATCATTTGCTGGGCTTTAAGACTTTGGGTATGGGCTGTTCAAGGGTAAGGGCTAGTTGCAAAAATGAGTTAGCTTTTTTACAGTCACAATGTTAACATGCCTGCTGATTTGTGTGTTGTTTAGTGTAATTGCTACTCGAGTTTATTATGGGGCAAATGTTTTGAATTTTCTTTGAGGTATCGAGTTCGAACTTTTGTAGGTGTTTTAATATATTAGAGTTTATTCTTTTCAATAGTGTTGCTAGCACTCTAACATTGATTTCTTTTGTTAATCTTGTTGTTAATCACTTAAGATTAGACTATTTCGTTTTTTAAACCAAAAACTAAAAAACGATTTCACTTACACTTGTGTTTCAATTCGACTACTTAGACTTTTAAAATTAAAAATTAAAAAAACATTTTCGAACGATCTTGCTGGGTAGTTGTGGCCTTTCTAATGCTTGGGTCTGCATGGATAATATTATTGATATCTAATTTGATCTTGGTTGCTTTCCATGAAAAAAAAACATTCATTGGTATCTAACAAACACCAATTGTGGGTTTTGTAAATAAAAAAATTCTTTTATTTACCTGAAAATTAAATAGGCAGGTAAAACTGAAAAAACAGAAAACAACACCTACATGTAAAATTGTAAATGAAATAAAACGGCAGCGTTAGCTTATCCATATCACGTCTCCTAGAAGAATCTAAAATTATCGATTTCATATCTCTCCTACCACTCTTGTCGGTCACTGAAGTGAGCTTATTCATCTTTCCGTGAAGATCTAGGTGACTCTCGATTTTCTGTTTGCTTTCTGGGAAAATTTAGGTTAAACAGAGGTAACAATATTCAACTGTTCTTCGTTTCTGCTACCAAATGGAGCTAAAGCACGTCTAGTGCTTTTTCTCCGTCGCTTGACTTGGGAGCGGTGGTGTAAAAGACCACTTTTTTGTGCACTGCGTTTGCAGTGAGTTAGGCTAGGGACGTAAGTCCTGAAAATCATCTGCAGGGTTCATAACACCCTCTCTTAAGCCATCGCAACTGGGTTTGCCGCCACCCAGTGTATCAGAAAAAAACTGTTCTTCGTTTCTAGATATTGTAATACTGGAAAATTTTCATGAATTCGCATGTTTTAGTTAAAATGGTAATTTTGAGCTGAGAATTTGTGAAAGTGAAAATTTAAAAACTTTTTCGTTGTCTATCCATGGTTTCCTTAATTCTGCTGATATGTTTCGTTTTAAACGATTAAAGAGGTGATTATTGCTGGATCTAGAAATTAGTGAATGAAAGTTGGTATTTTAGATGCTTTTGCCTTTAAGTTACTCTATTTAAAGAATATATGTATGACATTTATTATTGAGATTGAAAGTTCATATGCCATGTGTCAAATGATATTATGCATGAATATATTACCCTACAAGAAAAACCGTGTTTAGCTACGGAATTACCCACGGTTGACTTGTCACAGCTGACACGGGACCGTCGTAAATTGAAGGTAACGTTAACGCCATTTCTTTTTCCACAAAAAATCAGTTACGGGAAACCCACCGCCGAATACCCGTCACAACTAAAAAATCAACTTGCGACGGATGCTCGTCGCAAATGTCGATTAGTTACGAGACGTTGTTTCAAGAATTGCAGTCTTTTAGGGTTTACGGCATGCGACGGACACCCCGTCGCAGATCCGTCGCTGGTGCTAAAATAAGATAACATGTGCCTCATTCTTATCCATTTCGCAGAACTGTAATCTCTCACTTAACCCATCTCTCTTTGTCTCTCGGTGCCTCCTTTGTCCTCAGTCTCCAACCTCCGATTCTGGCCGACCAAAGGTAGTTTGAAATCATTTTTGAGTTATTTAACACTTGTAGCTTGTTTTCATCTATTATTTTGGGCTAAATCTAACTTTTTCTTTGTTTTTTTTATGGCAATCCTCCGTCATTCCTCCGCCACTCGTTGTTGTCGGTGTCGTCCTGCTAGTCGAACCAGCTAGTATGTTTGATTGGTAATTTTGGTTTTAGGCATACTTTAGTTTTGATATGTTGGTTTAGGGTTCAACTTTTAAACATTGACATGTGAAACATTGTCGTGTTAAACATTGAAAAAGTTAAGGTTCCAAATTAGTTAGTTTAGATATAATATTTTTGGAATGTGTTAGTTTAGGGCTCCAAATTAGTTAGTGTAGGTATAAATTTCTGGCATGTGTTAGCTTTAGAGTTCCAAATTAGTTAGTTTAGGTATAAATTTTTGGCATGTGTTAGTTTAGGGTTCCAAAACGAACCACCGGTGACAATCGAACATAGAGAAGAAGAGGTCCACTGTTGAATAGTTTAATAATTTTAGAGATTTTTTCCGGGTGGTTTTCAAATTAGTTAGAACGTTTGCACCTGATCTAGCTCCTCCCTAGCCGTATCAGAATCAATAATTATCCGCCTATACGTCTCTTACACGTTGAAACTAAAGTTTATGTTTTCTTATACAATCTTATAGTTAAGATTACTTTATGTTTTGTTACTTAAAACTAAAGTTTTTACACTTTCCAATAGGGAGGAGCTATCAGGTGCAAGCATTCTAACTAATTTGGAAATCACACGGAAAAGGTTTCTAGCATTATTGAACTATTTATCAATGGATGTCTTCTTCTTTATGTTCGATTGCCACATGTGGTTGCTTTTGGAACCCTAAACTAAAACATGCAAAAAGAAAATTATACTTATACTAACTAATTTGAAACCCTAACTTTTCCGATTTTTAAAATGTCAATGTTCAAAATTTGAACCCCTAAAAAAACAAATCAAAATTCTTTAAAAAAAAACAACAAATCAAAATAAAGTATGCCTAAAATCGAGATCATCAATCAAACATATGGCGGAGGAAGGCCGGACGACTGCCATAAACAAAATAAAAATTAGGATTTAGCCCAAAACAGTTGGTGAAAACAAGCTACAAGTGTTAAATAACTCAAAAATGACTTCAAACTTACTTTTAGTCGGCCGGAATCGGAGGTTGGAGGCTGAGGACGAAGGAGGCCCCGAGAGAGAGATGAGTTAAGGGAGAGATTACAATTTTGCGAAATGGATAAGGAGACGTGTTTCTCTTATATCTCTCATGAGTCATGACATTAAGCTATTTTCTTTAGCTGTTGCAGATCGAGGATGACCGCCAAGTACATTATACCTTCTGTGCTAGGGTCATTTGCAATTGCATTTGCTTGTGATCATTTCATCTCCGACAAGAAGATATTTGGAGGCAAGTTGTGGTTGTGTTTTGAAAGTTGAAGCTAAATTTTACCGATGTTATGGTGGTTTAATGTTTATGATCACTGGTTATTTGAATTTTGAACTCAGGTACTACCCCGACCACTGTTGCGAACAAAGAGTGGTGGCAAGAAACCGACAAGAGATTCCAGGCATGGCCTCGTACTGCTGGTCCACCGGTGGTCATGAACCCCATTAGTCGCCAGAACTTCATTGTCAAGTCTAAACCTTGAAGGTCCATAGCTCTTGTGAACTTGAAAATTTGGTTGTACTGTTGGTTACTCTGCTTCAAAGGCAACTTATTCTCAAATCTTGTTACACAGTTGCAATTATTTGAGATGATCATGCCTTTTGTTTGTGTAGCTATGTAGAAAACAACTGCTTGATACTGTTGTAAACCTAATGTTGTGTGATCTAAGTATTTGTGAATCAAACTTGAATACATATTTTCTTTCTTTTCAAATTCATGTTTTTCGCGGTCTCACAATGAACCTACTAAATTGCTAGGTTAATTGTTGATGAACAGTCCAGAAAAGCCGTTAACGACTCGAGGTCTCAAGTTCGAGCCTCGGTTGTTACGCTTGCTTATAAAGAAAAAACGTTAACAAGGACAACATGTATGTGCAATTTAGTAGTATTAACATTAAAGCAATATATGTTTGCTACACAACCTAAATACAACATATATCACATAGGTGCATGTATAAATGAGATTATCCACTTGGTCCTTCAAATCTGCACATTCTATTCCTATGGTACAAAGTCATAAATTGTAAAATTCTGGGCATTCATGAAGCAGTCCCTTTAGAATCTTGAATGTCCAACTCATGCTCTGCTACCATGACACAAGAATCTGCTTCCAGGGAAGAGACCAGGTTTTTATCTTTAAATATTGTCTCCTTGGTAGAATTGAGCATGTCTGTGGTGCACTGCACATCCGGCGCTATCCCTACCTGATCTATGTCATGCAGTGCCGGCGATAAATACTTTGCAACTGTCACAAACAGTGCTGATCCATCATGCAATTCTGTCACGCTCTGTGAATAACAAAACTGATATCATCAAATGATTGAACATAAGCTAGTTGTTGCCCCAGTATGGCAAGGGGCACAAGGAAACATATGACATTGCTATTCGGCTATTCCTAGTTGGTAGTCTGAAATGGAATGAAAGATGATTCATTGCCTTGCTAATATATACGTGTATTAGACAATGGAAATGATACATAACTGGGCTGATGCTAAACCTACCATAATGGGATATACAGAACTTGCCCCCCCCCGGTTGAACATTTGAGTAAGTTGGGGAAATATGCTTTGATACATGACATTTAATCATACCTGAATTTTTCCCTTCCCAAAGGTTCTATGACCAACAAGGATAGCTCGACCATTATCATGTAGTGCCCCTGCTAGAATCTCGCTTGCACTTGCACTTCCCTCATTCACCTGTGTCAATATAATTGTATATGGAAATCAGGGCCACTATTATGTGTGATTGAGAAATTGAGATGATATAACTATTCAATTGTGTAACGACTATAAGCAGATGAAGCTATAGGTTCAGTACTGGAAGAGTGAAAAAGGTGACAATCAACATAGAAGTTTGCAACACCAAGTATTTTCCAAAAAGGAAACACTTCGTTGGACTTTAAAGAACAATACTATTCTGGAATATCACTGCACAAATTCATTTGAATATAAGTTTGCATGAGATGAATGCTAAGAGATAACATCTTATCACACACATGCAATTTTATCATGATGATTAACAGTTATTGAGACGCTTGCGATTTAATTTGTACCAATTTAAGGGTTCAGACTTCAGAACTTACAAGCACGACAAGTGGATCATGGGTTATAGCATGCCCGTCAACCATGCCAATTGGTAATAGATTCCCATCCCTATCTATTGTGTTCACAAGAATCTCATCTCCATCAAGCCAAATTTGGGCAACATCAAGTCCTGCCTTCACCAAACCACCCTGGCAAAATGAATTAAAGATTTAGTGAATACTGTACTAAGAGGCCAATCAAATTTACTTTCAAGACTGCTCATCTGCAAAGACAAGAATCGAGAGAAATACAGGATTGTTTCGCAGATCCAATATGTATGAGTGCACGCCCTCATCCTCCATATGATGAATTACATTCTCCATTTCAGTAGCAGCAGTCTGTCAAAACAGAACATGAGGTTGTAGACTCGGAATAAGAATTGAGAGCATAGAAAGCACCACCAAAGTGTACTGGTGATTCATCACATATAATAATTAACAAATGTGCATGACAAATAGGTAGTAAAACTAACAATTACCTGAGAGAAGGATGACAACTTTACATATCCGGTCTTGGATAAACGGCCATCTGGGGTTTTATGTGGGATGATAGCACTGGAAATTGGGGAAAGCTTAATATACTCGCGGGGTAATTTGACCTTTAAGAAGATAGTTATAATCTCATGTCAGTTCATTCAAGATATATGGTGTATGACAAGAAACTAGAGTCAGACACATGTATTACTGTACCGCTGTCACGGACAAATGATAAATATACAAAATGTCTTTCTTGTAGATCGAAAAGAAACCAGCAAAAATTCTTAATGGAAAGGGAGAGAATTCTGATGTGAAATTCATACCTCCCTGATACTAGGATCACTCTCCTTGACGTTTCCCTGTAGAATAAATATTATTTAGTGAACTGAAAATCCTCACAGTGATTTTAAAAAATAACAGCACCAACAAAATAAAAGAATATATCACCTAAAACAGAGATGAATCGTTTCTCAGTCAAGTAAATAAAAGTCAAATTAGAAACTCTTGTAGAACTTGAGGCAAGACAGCACTTGGCAAATTGTGGTGAAGTAGCAGTTGGACTCTAACAGAAGGGAAAAAAAACATTCTGGAAGGCATTTTTGACAGGCTAGTTAGATGGAGATGTTTAAGGGCTTCCTAATGAGTATTAATTATGTTGAAAACCAGATCTTAGAACAAAGCCAAAGGCATTCACTTGTCTAAAAGTGATTTGCTGGTCTAAGAAAGAAGTGAAGCAACTTATAACTACAGGGTCATACAAGCATCTAATCAAAACAAGACATAATGGTCATAAACTGCATATATTGGTAACTAAAACTTGATCAAAGTTTCATATTGTGGTATCTGTCCAGGAATTACACTGTGGAGTTTTACTGTAACGTATGTTCCAACACGCCCTCTAAGCTTCTGGGCTGCACCTTCGCTATCAACCCCATCAAGTTTCTGCCCTGAAATCATACAAATCAACTTTTAGATAATTAATTTAAAATAAAGACACCTCAGTACTGGAAAATCATTATTTATGCACCACATCCAGACAATACTTTTAAGTTCATAAAATTTAAGACTACACAGATGTAGTGTCCAAGCCTTCCCTTAAACTATGTGTAATACCATTAAGTTCATGAAAGAGAAGACATATATCAGTAACATACCATTTATCTCAACCAACTCATCTCCTTCCTTTATGCCAGCACGTGCAGCTGGACTACCCTCTACGCAAGACAAAACAACCTGCAAAACGATGGAAAAAATAAATTGTGACGCATAAGCACAACTAATCATATAGACCTTTAATATTTTTTAGGGGCAAATAGAATCTTTCCCGATGGAAAGTTATCATGAAGACAGTACAATAGAAAATTTACATAATTAAAACAAATTGCACTACTTGACATACATTAGAAGAAATAGTTTGGTTGTGCGATATATATTAAGGTCATCTTCAACTGTAATCTTACCTGTTAATATTTATTACACAACAAAACTAATGGATTCAGAATATATGTTTTACATTAAGCAGTAAATAAATATTTTCCTTCTCATGCATTGGCACAAATGCTAACAATAACTTCTATCTTACTTCCAAAATGCCTTCATTTGTAATAAGTTGCAATAGGGAGCACTCGCAAACCAAATGCAATTTATGCGAACTCTGATCATGCTACAAAGCAATGTGTTTTCCACTAAGTTGACAATTTGCAAAGAATATCACGTGAAGAAGATAAAAGCTTGAATGAACAACTAGTAAGTATAGAAAGATGACTAATACCTGAAGAAACAACGAATTCTGAAAACATTTACCGAACCAAAAAGAAAATCTCTCACTAAGAAGGGAAAGTACCTTATAGTTTACATAACTGGCCAACTTAAACTGAACATTCAAGCAACTAGAACACACACACACATACTAGGGTTAGAAGCCATGAGAGCAATGAGAACAATGAGAAAATTATATTTCTTGGTATAACTAACCAAATTCCCCGTGGTTGGTTCAACGTTTATGAAGAGACCAACTCCTTGCAAATTTCCATCACTGCCAATTCTGAAACTTTGGTATTCCTGTAAGAAAAAGACGACTCTTAGTTGTGTAGAGGTTGATGTTGGGTCCTCAAGTTAAAACTAAAGATCCAAAATGTGAATAGTAAGTTTGAAAACACATAACAGAAACAATCAAAAAAATAAAATTGTTGATTGTTATGGACACATCACATTGCACACTTGGAGTAAGCAAGAAATTTGGCGATCTCAACTTATATGAACCTATAGCAATCATGAGCGTGAGAAATATGACTATTTGCCAATGGACTAATTATTACTCCTTCAGTAGCTAAAAAGTGAATTTCAATATTGCGGCAACATAGAAACTTGCAAGACCTTTGGACTGATGATCCGAGTAAAAGGATCTCCAAGAGTGGAAAGCATGCCACTTATTTTGTTGTAAGCTGCATCTGCTGATCTCAGAGGAAACATTTCCACCATAGTTTGCTGCAACTTCATATCCCAGTCTGGAAAAGAAGACTTATCATCAACTCATGTAATTGCTTAAAATGAGCACACAGAAACTAGAGGGGTAAAAAGAAGATTGGTTACATGAAGCTGGAGCAGTAATTGAACTAAAATTTACTTTGTTAGAGTTTAAGTAAACAAAACTCAAGAAGCTTTACTTCCCAAGTTCTCATTTTCAAAATTTTCAGATGCAACAAAAAGTGGATACAGAAAAAATCAAAGTACCTTGGTGATTAAAAGATGGGTCAATGAAGGATTCTCGAATCAAACCCCAAGCTTCCACCAGAGTTCTCTGCACTGTATTCACCTAACAAGGAACCATTTTTCAATTAATCATTTCGTCAAACACTTCCGGTTCCATTCAGAGCAAAACTACAAACACAGAAGCACCGATCCAAAGAATCGATTACTACTAAACCACAACAAACACAGTCACAACTAATCACCTCAGTAGCGCGCGAAACAGGGAAAGCGACGGTGACGGACTCCGCCAAAGCCGGTGAATCGCCACAGACGGAAATTACAGCGGCCGCCGCGGCGGCGAAGCCGACAAAACCTCTGGCAACCGACGTGACGAAATCCTGTCCTCCACCGGATTGCAGGACGGACTCTTTCCTAGCATCCCGATACGAAGCGCAAGGCACTACGAGTCTCCATTTTCTGGGAGAGTGACGATTGGAGCGGTGAAATCGACGAGAACAGAGCGGAGACGAAGTAGGTCTGGAGAATTTAGGGGTAATTGGGGATAGCGAGATGAGATCAAAATTTGGGCACAGAGCTTCCATTTGGTGTTTGGGAGGGAAGAAAATAGAAAGAGAAAAATGTGAAAATATATGAATTTGGAGACCGTTAGATATTGAAGAGATTCTAATAGATGCTTGATAGCGGCGGTGGAGCCAAATGATTCTTCTACATTTGTGGCCATGGAATTGCTTGCGTTGCGTGTTTGAGTATCTGAGTGACACTGAGACAGACTGAGCCAAAGAAAATATCAAGTGAACCACAGAACCTTGACTCTGTATTTTCTACATGTGTACAAACACACAAAATCTGTTCAGTTGACACTTGGACACCCATTTTTGTACCAATATAGTCGCATTTATGAAAATTGGGAAAAATAATGGAACGTGTTATTGATTTGGTAACAAATGAAATTTACAAACACACGAAAAGGTAAAAAAATGAAGCAACATGAATAGTAATACAATGTATAGTAGTCGACAAGACATAATAGAGAAGTGATCAGTGGTTGAAGAGAGCTTGGAGAGAGAATAGGAGGGAAG
>JAYMTF010000281.1:0-41269 GCA_036897485.1 Pelargonium nanum
CCCAAACATTATATTTGTATTTGAAATACAACATTTCAAATACAAAATTTCAAATGACGTATTTCAAATCAAATCCATGTTTCCAAACGCAACCTTAATTTAGAACTAGCTAATATTAGAATTTTCTACTGTACATGCAATTTTTTTTTTTGTCTAACTTTGTGTATATAGTAATATAGATGCATAAACTAATAATCTTGTACAACTAAGTTGGCGACTTATGTTTCAGCTAGGTCGTCGTGTTCTATGTCAGGCATGGAGAAGTGGGTAAATTATTTTATATTTACAACGTTTGATCTATAATTAATAAAATACAATATTACTTTAAAAAAAAGTTTGGTGTTTAAAAATTTCGTTAATGCATATTTACATGACAATTCAATAAGTAATTAAACTTGCATGAAAAATGAGTTGTTAATTTTTATCAGTATGGGTTAAGAACTTAACATTTTTCTCTTTGACGGTCTTTTACTAATGTTGATTGCCTCTAAATATCAGTGAACAACATATATTTCATTTCTTTTTTTAGCGGACATATATTTCATTTCTAATATCGTTATTTTACACACTTATAAGTTTGTGCATATTTCGATCAAATCCAAATTTCGGTTGGCGCTGGATATTTTTATTTTTAAATGTATTATATTATAATATAAAATTTGAATTTCTTAATCTTATTTTAATTTATTTGTACGAAAATTTCATATTTGTGAACAATGAACAATTGAATTTGGATAGAAGTCTTACACAACTTAACAACTCACATTTATAGTGATAATTAATAATAGATATTAATTTGAATATTTTTTCTCTAAAAAGCAAATTAAAAGTCATTGTCAGTTGTCACAACGAGATTCATCACCGACCTTGCCTTTTGAAAGAGCTTTTTATCATGTTTGGTTGATTATATACAAAAATTAATTTAATGATCCATATATGGAAATAATAAATAAAATCAAAAGATTTGCCATTTTACCTTAAAGGAGTGAAAATGATGGCTCTACAAAATTGGTACTCTGTTTCTCGCAGTGTTCTCTGATCCTCAAAATGTGTTTTTTACAAAATATTAACCATTGACAGATAGATTTGCATTTAGTACATTAGGTTGGACCATACAAAAATGTTTCTTTACCATACATATATATAACTTGAAATGGATAACTAAGAATGATGAATTAATCACCTAGTTTATTTTTCAACTAATATGAATAAGTTTGAAAAACTTGGACTCGATACGTCGGTCTGTACCAAAGTTTGCTGATAAGTGTTTGTCAAATGTGCACGTTTCTCTCATGCGATCGAAGCTAGAGAGTGAATTTTTTCGTGGATTTTAACTTATGAAAATTGGACAATAAGCTAGTTATATGGTAGTTAAGTGCAGTGAAAAGTTAATTTGGCAGTTATGTATTTGTGGGCAATACCACATAGAGGTTTCGCGTAATTACCCATAATTTTTTTAATTTGGGATTTAAATTTTGTGTTTAGTAATTTGGGCCTTTGATTTTGAATTTTTGGAATTTTGAAAAATGAAGAACACAAAGAACAATGTACACAATGGTGTAATGAGTATTATTAAGACAAATGGTCAATTCATTGGAATAAACTGATAGAATAAGTTCGGACAAATTTCAAGTGATAATTTGATTTTCTTTTTTTTAAGTTTTAAAAATTTAACCTGCTTCTGTTGAATAGTTTAGAAGAGACTACCATTTTATTTATGTGTGTATTTATATTGAAAAAGAAAAAGAATCTCATTTAATAAATGCATGCCAATGAGTTGAAGTAAGCTCATCAATTAATACTTATACCCGACTTAATAAATTTGTAGAAGCGCAGAGCACCCGTCTGGATCCATTTATTTTGCCTATAAATTGAGAGTCTTTGATTATGATTAAGATTCTGGACACTAAAATATATTTAATAGAAAACTAAGAAGAAATGTATAGAGTTGCATGCATGGCAATTGGTAATTGGTAAGAGTAAGCATAGGATACCAAAATGGAGGGTTGAATATAAAATGTAAGTTGCAGAAGCAAACAGAAAAGAGAGTGATATTAAAATAAATGAATAAATAAAAAAAGTGGATTGGGTTCACCAAATACCAAACCATTTATTGTTTGCATGAATCTTTGCATGTGAACTGTCTCTTCATCTTCTTCATGTGTTTCTGTTGTTTGATTCTTCTTTTTCATCCTCTTAATTCCTAATTAATCTTATATTCTTTTTTTAGTCTTCTTTTTTATTTATTTATTTATATGAAAAATGTCAATCCTCTTAATTAATTAATTAATTAATTAGATCTATTGTTAATTAAACCTGCCATAGTATGGGAACACTATGCAATCTCTGTCCCCAATTCAGTACACCTGTACAATACATCAATGTACATAATTATCCAAACAACAATTAGTTAAATAATACTCCTTAATTACTTGCACTATATTCTAAGTAGATTTTCCCTGTTTATTTAATTCAACTCTTGGATCTCTCATTCTGCCTATTAATGTGTCAACACATTATTCACTCTTTTTTGAGTTGTTTGTGTATAATGTTAATATATACCAATAAGACAATTGTTATGTAGTTAACATATCATTTTATACTACAAATTTTGAACCTTATTTAAGACAAAAGAAATCAATATTATCAATTCTAATATCATTATTTAAGTGATAAATTCTAGCAATAAAATTGTCCTGGGTTGATGATGCCAAATATATTGAAACATTACATTATCTTTAAGGTGGATGTGTAGTTAATTCTTTTACTATTCCTTTTGTCTCTCAAGTGTATCATAAATTTACAAATTCAAGTTTAATCTTCTAGATATGCATTTAAAGACACTAATAAGGATATGTATATATTCACAAGAATGGGAGCTCAATAATTATTGTTTAAGCAACTAAAACTTCTTAATTACACTCAAATTAATATCTCTAATAATTAAGCATGGAAGATTCCAAATCATGCTAGCTTGTTAATGAATTAGTTACCCACCACTTTATTCCTTATGTGAAGGTTGCTTAACATCTCTATAAATAAATATTCTTCTTGTTTTTGAGATTCTCTGATCTGCACAAAATCAGAATAAGCAAGAAAAGTTGATGACAAGCCTAGCTTGTTAATTTTGTAAATCATTGCTTTATTTATGAGATAAGATACCAAAGAAGGGAGCAAAAGATGGCGAAATCATCAGTTTATGTTCACTCCATCTTTGACCATTAAATCTTATTCTTAGCTTATACATTACAGCTCATTACTCACTTGTACGCACACATAGCAAGAAAACGTTCCACGTACTCAACTGTTATGAGTTTTAGTTCGTGACGTATTAAACTCTGATAAGTTTGATTGCACATCAGTCTTTAATAACTCTATGGATGAAATTATTTTTCTCTATATTTAATTTGTCTTTCCACTAATTAGACGTAATAAAGCATGAAATCCTTCGACAGATAAATGTCAATGACTTCTAAACCCACCAAATCAAGCTAGAATTTCATTCATGGAGTTATGGCTAAAATCCAGACAAATTATGAGAGTTTGACACATCACAAATTGACACTCATATTTGCTTCAGTCAATTTTTGGATATGAAATTTCCGTCCAGACTCAATTCAAGTGTAACTTGGCCGAGTCTCTTTCATTAACTCTACATTTGAACTCCTCTATTTATACATGTGGTATGTGTATTTGTTTTTCCACTAATTATGCATACATAAGCTTGAAATCATTTGGAAGATTGTTTTTTATTTTTAAAGGGTTGAACATGGTGGATAATAGTAATAGTGGTTTATACACTGAATGTATCCCATTTGAACTAAGATTAAGACATAATTAAAAATAGAATAAAATCCAAGATTTACTGCAAATTTCAATAAGATATTGAAAATAGAAGAGAGGAAATTAAGGACGATCTAAGAAATGCGGCTCCATCATGTGCATGTGCCATTACAATTACAAAACTTGGATTTAAATAATGGATTTATGTTCTAGCTAGTTAATTAATTTGATGTTTAAAACAGGACAATAATTAACAATTTTTAAAATGTTATGGGTATATAGGAGACAACATTTTAAGCTTGAGCATATGAAGAGTAAGTAGGTGGAATTAAAAAATTATTTGATGTGGAATCTGAGGTAGTTCAAAACTTTATAATATATTAATGGCTCAAATTTATGTAGTAGTTGAAAAGTATAAAGGGTTCAAAGCTGAATCTCATTTTGTTTTATTTTAATTGTTTATCGTATTATATTTGGTTATTTAAAAATATATTTTTTTGAACTCTATTTAAAAATTTAATTAATGTGCATTACAGTAAGAACATCATTTTTGATAAATAAATAAAAATCAGTAAATTGTGTCATTATAGTTGCCAACTTGTCTTCTTGTTTTAATTTGGTCTTCAAAAAATTATAATTTTGAGTTTGTTGCCACAATAATATAAAATATGTTTTAGGCATTAGTAGGATCATTTTTAACATTAATGAAAATTCAAATAAGAGAATAATTTTGAAGGGGATACTATTTAACCTAGCTAGTAGCTAGCTAGTGTAGTGTGTAGTTACCATTCATAAATATAATTAAATTGATTTTGGTGTATCTACTAAGCCCTAAGAGTAATGAATTTAAAGTGGTTACCTAAATGCTCTTAAAGGCTCTTTTTTTTATTATTTCTTCTATATATGTCTTTTGATTTTTCATACAACACATTAAGGTTACGAAAAAATATTTCATTTTAGGATCAACACATATCAAAGATTTTAATGACAAATCAGTCATATTTATGATAAAAAGTTATTGTTAATACTTAATAGTATGACTTCAATAGCTATATATATCTTATAAATCATTTTTTACAAATTTCAATCACACTTTTTTTTTTTTTATGAAATAATTCAATCACACTTATTAGTTCTCTATTTTAAATGTAAGGATATATAGAACTCAATTACAATGAATATTAGACTAGTCATACGTGCATGTAATTAATGAAAAGTAATTGTCGTCATGCTGGTGGTTTGATTTGACATGCATCTATTATATATAAAGCTTGTATAAAATAAAAAATAAAGTTATTCAATAGATACCAATAGAAATACAACGTTTACGTGTGCATGCACATCAGACAAAACTTGTGTTTCATTATTTTTATACATCACATACAGCCAACATGGCGTCGTTTTAGCTGTAAATGATGGAAAAAAATGAAACAATACGATGATGTGGCATGGACACATGGACTCCATATCTGACGTGGCGTAACTATGTGTTAACAAATGCTGACATGACACCTAAAATCCGGCCACAAACAGTTGAGTGAATTCAATTTATAAAATAAATGATTTACCAGAACTCAAACATAAACTAAACCAATAATAATATAAGTTCCGGAGAGACAAAATCATTTGACCCTTCGACTGAATCTAAAAAAACAAAACATAGACATGCATTTATAAACATGTCAATAATTTGAATGAGTGTGAAAAGAAAACAAAAAAAGTGAGCAGCAGCAGCAAGCCAACTAAGAGTGGTCCATGCAACTGCTAAAAAAAGATAAGAATTGCAATGGTGGAGAGCTGAGACAAGGTGAAGCTACAGGGACAGCACAGGACAGGACAGGGCAGGACAGCAACATGCATGCTCTTATACTATCTATTAATTATATGGACCCATCTTGCCATGCAAATATGCATATACTACTTCCAAATCTTAAATTCCCAACGAACAACAACAGCAACAACTAAATTAGTTATGGTCTGAGACTGGACTGAAGAGTTGCTAGGAGAAATCAAATTCTTCAATAATATCAAACGTGTGAGTTGTGACAAAAAGGCCTAGCTACTAAATATGTACCAACACTATCTTCAAATGAAACTTACTAGTAATCCGAATTCACTCAGACCAGAATTTCACTAAAGCCGCTATGAACGATTTGAAAATAGCCACAAGTGGGTTCTTCTCTGGTTCTGCAGGAGTTTTTGCCGGCCCTTCCCATGATTCACTGCCCAAAACAAACCAAGGGTCAGTACACACTCTCGTACATTGCTCAAAGTGAAACAATTAGTTCGATGTTGCTTACAGATTGATTCTGTCCAAGCTTGCAGTGCCTCCTTTCTTGGCGCTGCCGCCAGGTTGAGCTGAAGGTTTATCGTCACTCGCAATTGCCTTCGTCTCCTTGGATATTAGCTCACTGCTACTTTTGTGGTTGTATGTGCCATTGGGAGCATTTATGGCCTGAAAAATCATGTTCAAAACAGGACCATGCATAAATTTGCTAACTAATTAACACCAAAATTAGATCACCATTTGAACTACAAGTTTTTGTCTCTAAGTAGAGTTTCTTCTCTAATATAATCATAATTGTCCAGGATCTTGAACAGAAAAGTGTAAGACTAGAGGATCTTCAACATCTGATGAAGCATAATTGTCCAGGATTCCTAGATCATTACAATTCTATACCTACTAAACCCACCAAATCACTAGACTCGTTGAAAATGAATCAGAGCTTAAAAGGCCTTTGAATATGTCACATATACTTTGCTCAATCATTTACAAAAACTAGATAGCTAACATATTAAATAAGTTCGAGTAACATGCATGTAATGACTCACAAGCATTGACCTCAGCCCCAATAATAGAGTATAAGCCTTTAGTTATTGCAAGGGGATGTTTTTTAGGATAAACATAATGGGCACAAGTTCTTGGAACCCATGTAAGTAATATCATAACTCCAAGTATTTGCACCAATATTGTAATACAGAGCCACTCTGCATGTAGTGGCCTCTAAAAGTTACTCCCTCCATCCCAAAATGAGTGTCCACTATCTCTGGAAATTGTCCCAATTGAGTCTCCACTTTCCTTTTTTGGGTGGTTAGTTATGCATATATTTGTATATTACCAACAATATCTCTAAGATAAATTAGTTAGAAACCCTTAAATTTGTTACAATAGAGCTCACCCTTACACATGGGGGTTTAAGGGGGAAGGAGAAACCATAATTAGCTCATCCTTAATTTTTACAAAAAAAAAAAATGGAAAGTGGACAGTCATTTAGGGACAGAGGGAGTACTTGTTTTACCCATTTATTTACATGGTTGTGAGTTCATCATTTTCCCCATATACATGAAAACTGGTACCTACTTGTGATGCCAGTTACTAGTTAATTTGGAGATTGTCAATACTTATACTGAAAAGCTATGGTTCACAACACAAGGCAACAGCTCATAGGATAAGTTTTGTGACTCACACAACAAAACATACCTTAACTTCAGCAGCTGTCTGGCTTTGGTCATTTGCCTCCGTTATATAGCTTGTTTCAACATCTGTGCCACCATGACTATTATGCACAAGGCCTTCTTCGGTGGTAGAGCTAATTGAGTTTTCCAACAATGAACCGTTTCTTGCATCATCCTTGCCCACCAACCCAGAATGTTCAACAGAATTCATAGAACTGCCGCCTGGAGGCCCCAAATCCACTTCTTCAACTTCTGATTTTTCCAATGCGCTAGTTGCATCCCTTACTTCGCCCAACCTTGCACCTAAACCATCAGTTGGTTCAGTTATCGGCCTTACTGGGAATGTCTCTACTGTTACATTTGCTGCTAGTGGATTTACTTTAGCTATAGATGCAACAGAATCTACTTCTAAGTTTTCTTTTTCTTCGGAAGGTTCACTAACTAGTAAATTCACTTTATCTTTAGATGTAAACATCCCTTCTTCTAAATTCTCTTTTGCTTCTGAAGGTTCACTTACTAGCGAATTCACTCTAGCTTTAGATGCAACCATCTCTTCTTCTAAAAACTCTTTTGCTTCTGAAGCTTTGCATACCAGCGGATTCACTTTAGCTTCAAATGCAACCAACTCTTCTTCTATATTCTCTTTTTCCCCTGAAGGTTCACTTAATAGTGGATTCATTTTAACATTAGATGCAGCCATCTCTTCTTCAAAATTCTTTTTTGGTTCTGAAGCTTCACCCACTTGCAATTCTATACATTTCACATTGTTACTTTCTTCACTGCTTATATCTACCTGACTCCCATTGATGATTCGCTCTTTGTCCAAACCTTGCAGTTCAGGTCCTCTAGAAAGCCCATCAGTAGTTAGAACCACTTCTCCACTAGTACTCTGAAGATCAGATACAAAAAGAGTTCCATTAGGTGACGAGGTTGAAGGAATTTGAGGTTCATAAGAGATTGAGCCCAATGGATATTGTTCCAAAAACTGATCAGCATTCTGCTCTTTTGGAGTCAACTTGGCAGGACCCAACACTCTATTTTCCTGAATTACTTCTCGAACAATCTCACGTACGGTGTAAAATGAACCACCAACTTCCTTGTGTGTGAGACTCAATGATGGGAATTTTCCATTGTTTGAACTTTGGTATCTGCAGCCAGTTTATGTATTAAAAATTTGGAAAAATCTGGCTCCAAATGGATAACTCAACAGAAATCAGCAAAACATAACATTGAAAATTTAGCAGCCTTCGAATGGATAAGCAAACAATAAATTGAAATTTCAGAGAACAAGCTGAAAAAGATAATAATTATGTTCCTATTTACACAAATTACTTGTACATAAACAATGGATGTTTAAAGCATAAAGTACTACAAGTTTATATACCAAATGATCAATAAGAAACCAAACTCCTTAGCCCATAGATATGAAGTGATCAATGATAAAGCAAAATCATTAAGCCCATCTAAGTACTATATCAAGGAACAAAATCTACGCAGAGGTTTCTCATCCACATTCTGCTAACCGGACCCATTTTCTCAATTTGGCTAATTAAGTAACTGGCACTGTCACAACTGCAACTATCGCCCACAAATTGGCGCACACAAACAAAGCATCAATCTATTTTGTTCTGTAACACATGTACTTTTTCTCATAGTACAACATATTAACAAACTTCTTGATTTCTTTTAGAATACAACGAATGTAACTCATTTTGAGACGAATCGAAGGAAGAAATAAAAAAAATGGTAAAGAAATCTAGTAAGTTATGAGAAAAAAATATGCGAATCAACGTGGCTATACACATCTCTAGCGGCTCTTTCTCTTCTTGCTATTTGTTATTTATTAAAGTTCTCGTCAATCTTTTTTCTTTCTCTTTCATTATTATGTATTGATTTCCTGTTGATTTCATCGTCATTGTTGGCTATCATGTACGATCCTCTTCCGAACCACAAATTGTAACGGCTTGAACGGTACAAGTATTTTACGGTGCAAATACGTACGGTGCAATTTGATCAGTTATTTTGAACACCTCTAATTTAGTTTACAGGACTATAAGGAAAGCAACGCAAGCCTTTAGCACTGCATGTTCAGCAAGCACATGTAGAAACATTAATATCAAAGATATCCTTTTCAAGCATTCACCGTCATAACAAGTTAACAACATAGAATCTTCTCAGTAGTTATACCCAGCAACTTCGACAATAAGTGATCATTAGTACAAATACAGTAACATAGATTCTGAAAAAAAAAAATCAATCTAAGCATGCAACATATTTCAATATTATGCAAATCATAAGTAGGATAGACAATTATCTTCAAAATTATACATATCAGCTTGAAATCCACAGCTGCACTGCATCAACACAACAGAGTTCTGCTAGGTAGCTAAAGTTACCAACTTAACTGATCAACAAATTCTTATTAATTTCATGGCCCAATAGCTAAACCAGAATATATGAAAAAAGTTATCCAGTCAACCATATACATCTCATCGATTAAGCTAGAGCACTGAACCTCGGAAACAAGGCATACTATTAAGTTGGTTTAGACCAGAACCCTATTGACAAGCTGAACTGAATGATACATACACAGTTAGGGTAAGAAAAACAACTAAAACAACTGGATTCAAAAGGACTTACAAGTTAAATCCTATGAAAAGTTTAAGAACAACTATGGTATGAATCTTAGTAACTAATGACCATCATATTAACTTTGAATTCCTATAAGACACCAAAGTCAAAGTTAATAGCTAAATCACACTATGTTTAGCACAAGTCTCTAGGCTGACTGGCAATGGAAGGCCATAAATCACACTATGGTCACATCGTTATAATACACCACCAGATATCCTAGGTGATCAAATGAATAGCTCAAGACCTGGTGGGGATCTCGAAGTCAAAACGTGGTATCCTTAAAATTGTGAAAAGCTCAATTGAGAGACTTCATCAACTATTATTAGTCCAAACGTTAAACAGAGTAGGCCTAGGATATAGAGGCATAACAAAATGAAAACTAAGTCATAAATAAAATAAATTGAAGGCCATCATGTAATTTACCTTTTTATAAAAGATTCAACCATTGCCTTCCTCTCCTCTTTTGAACGACGAATCCGAGATCTCCTCCCTTCAGATTCATTGCACTTGGCTAGTGCAAATGTTTGCCCAACCCATGCACACTTTACAGCATGCATGATGTTAGAAAGTTCACCAGCTTTGACCTGCCTGCAACAAAATTAAAATGAGAGACTAGTCATAGTTAAAGATATTCAATACCCATCATAGCTCAACAAAATTATGCAGCGCCCCAACAAATGAGAATGAGCTCAAGATGACACCTGCCCTAATACAAGCCATGTTATAACAGTATTCACTTGCCAAAATACAAAATACAGTTAGCTTCCACGAAAATCATACAACTGTAAATTAAAAAGTTGAGAATCAATTTGGAAGTTGTCATATCATAGCCCAGTCTGAACTGAGATCCCACACGCTGATCATAAAATCGAGTCGATCTTAATTGCATGACAGAATACCTATTGCGTAATTACACATAGATGACCATGAGAACAAGCGTCACAAGGAAATCATCTGATTTGAAGAATTCAGTCGCTGATGGTTGAAATCATTACAGTAAATGCCATATCAATCCTAGTTTACAACTTAGATATAGTGTTTTACTTACTGAACTCAAACAGTGAGTGGTGACCTCATATGACATTTCACTTAGTGAACTTTATTCTCAGAAAAATGATAATAGTGAAGGGAAAAAAGGAAACAAAACTCATAAAAATATACATGTAAAGCCGCACATTCTCATAGGAGTACTTGTGAACACCAAAGAAACCTCATTTCCACCAAGTCAAGACCTAATTATCATTATTATTATCAAAAGAAACGCTACAAACAGAAACGCATGAAAGAAACTTGAAGAACTGAAAAATTGAGTTATTTAGGAGCTGAATTGTGAAAATTTAATGATCGGAGAAACCAATCTAAAGCACAAGAATGAAGAAAATGGCACTTACACAGTAACAGTAGAGAAATGAAAAAAAGGAGATAGAATCGACTATCGAGCATAGCATGAGAGGATAGAGTTACATTACCTGTACTGAGCTTCGACAGAGAGAGAGATAGGATTTTTGGAAAAATGTAAAACCCTACAGAGGAGCCATATTTTTGGCAACTGCTGAGAATTGATTGAGTGTGGGCGGGAGTTTAGTAATTACTGTTTTTTTGTTTGTGATTGGTAAAATTGCTGGGTCTCATTTGGAAATCTTTACCCGGCAATCCGTTTGTTTGTTTGTTTGTTTCTTCTACCGACAGGGAGTGAGAGGCGTCGTAGTTAGTTGGAGGATTGGGCCTTGGAGCTCAACGGGTCCAATATCAATAAGCCCAACACAGGTATATATATAGAGGATAAAATGGAGGTGAGTCACTGGTCACTACCAATGTGTGTTTGGTGAGTCGAATCACCTAATCTCACTACCTAAGTGTGTTTGGTGGCTCCAATTGGTCGTAACCGAGCATCTGTTTGATTTGTGAGAGGTGGCGTTCGCAAGTCTCTTGACCATGTGATGAGTTTCATAGGTGTGCATATGCTCATCAGAAGCAAGTAGATGGGAATTCTATAGTCGTGGTCTTGGCCTAAGTGTGTTTGGTGGCTCAAATCGGTTGTATCCAAGCATTAATTTGATATATAAGAGATGGCGTTCGTGTGAGCTAGTCCCTTGACCATGAGATGAGTTTCGTAGCCGTGCAACATATGTTATTCAGGAGCAAGTAGATGGGAGTTTCGTATTCGTGGGCACACACATGAGGAAACTGTGCGTACACAGGGAAATCGCAGTTATAGTGGCTATGTTATCGTGGGCAAATCTTCAGAAATCATGTGCATGCATAATGATTCAAGAGAAAAAAAATGAACTCATAATCATAATTTTCTTAAAAATTGTTAATCAAGTTTGTTTTTAGCTAAAATGCATCTAATTTCTTTCAATATCTCCATTAAAAAGTGAAGAAATCCATCGATCAACAATGCGAATCTCTCACTCACAACTCAGTATGGTATTGACTATCAACAACAAAAATACTATCTGTCAAGCATTGCCAGAGCCAGTACCAGCCAGAGACCAGAGCTATATGTACTGGGTTGGGACCTTGTGCAGATGGATTTCAAGTCCAAGGATACAACACCTTCCCGGTATTTATATTAATTATTGACTATACTACAATAATTCCGTGGTACCTTAACTTATTACATATATACTGCAATCATTCCACAAATGATCATGTGATTATTAGGAAACAGCACATACATTTACCACTTTACACGCAGACGACTCATATTGCATCAGCACTTCTCATTCGGAAAATGATTCAAGAAGCTGTATGATTTTGACTCGCTCCTCCTCCGTAAGGTCAGGATCATCACTTGTCAATCTCTTCCGCACAGCTACACTGGCACTGTCTCCTTCAGTGTCGAGCACCTGTGCATTCAGAAAAAATAGATTTAAGTGAAAACACCATAGATATTAGGATGTAGCAGAAATGTATTTAAACTCGTTGGAATTTGGAAATCAAAACACAATCGGATAATGAGAGGAGTAAGGATGTAACATGGTAGCGTGATGTAACGAGGCAACCAGAACCTCAAATCACATGCAATAAAAAATCAAAGCTATTAGCACCCTCCCGTACTACAACCTTATATATAGTTGCTCCAGCTAAATGCATGCACAAAGGAAATCTTACTTCCGACAAATATTATGAACAACAAAGATGGAATTGAATTTCAATAAAATTTGAACACAGAAGATTTTTTACTTGAACATAGTTGTTGACTTGGCCATCTTTGTTGGGATTGGTAATAAGCTCATTGCCATTGCACATCCATTCACCATCAATAATGTACTTGTACTCGTAGTGTCCCTCCTGTTAATGCAAAACAGAATAATTTATCATCTTTTATCTATATTTACAAGTATTAACATTTCTAGAAGCTGATTTGACATTGCAAAATTTGTATCGAGGTTTCTACAAATTTTGCATGACAGAGCAGGAATCAATTAGATTCATGTTCTAAATGGAACCTATAAAGTATGAAGTATCTATACAAAAATGGAATAAAATGTAACTGCTAACAGTTTTACACAAATAAATTGAACTTACAGGCAATTCCCTCTGGAGAACCCACAGATCTTGTTCTGCGTCATATTTCAAAGGCATTCTCTGGAGAGAAAAAATCACAAGCCAACATGATCCAATGAGTCATATACAACATGGAACTAGCTATATCCAAGTGTGAATGTCTATTCAAACTAGTCAATAATAATTTTCATACAGAGTAACATTTTTGTTCATATCTCACAAGAGAAAATCAAAGTCTGTCATTGCTATGTTTTTTTTTTTAGAAATGGTCATTGCTATGTTTTTATTTCAATAAAATATAAAGAAAAAAAAACATACTTAAGTAGCATTGAGATTAGAATTTTTGTTTAGGAATGGGAATGAAAATGGGATTCTCACTTTTCATATTTGGATTATGACTTTTTGGTCATAAGTATGGCTTTGAAATGAGAATTCTATCCCAATACCTATTCTTGAATCCCTTTTCCATTCCAAAAAATTCAACCCAAACACTATCTTAATGTTAATTATCCATAATGAGCCGTGCTGATATGGATAATGCAGAAAACCAAAGACTTTTACTGAAAAAAATGCAATCAATAGAATTAATGTTCTAAATTATACTCCCGTTATTTTCATCCAGATAAAACTAATAAGCTTGATAATGTCTCCTCTAAAAGATGGTTATCACACACACACACAGAGGACATTTGTATTCAGTGGTTTATCACTCACGAACCAATTAGAATTTAAGTCAAACCGCCCCATGGGGATTGGAAGAGAAAAGTACGAAGGTTGAACTAAATACAATTCAGCGAGCTGGTAAAGGCACTCTATCTTGCAGTTTGAAAGGTGCAAATAACATTACCTGGCCCCAGCCTATATCAAGTCCAGAAATTTCAACTGTAGTACAATTGTCCCCTTTCCATGTCAAAGTGACAAGCTTCCTCTTAAGGCCTGTAAGCTTTAAATAAGAAGAATGTGGTTCATCAGTCTGTAATGACTTATTGAATTTGTTAATATGGATAGCAAGATTATCATGCTAACGTGTCAAATGCATTTGAAAACTGAAAGAGTAATCAAAGAAGAATCCAAAATAGAATGTGTATTTGACAGCTAATTGACCATTATTCATACGTGACAATGTCAATTAACAAAACAGCATATACAAGAAAAGAAAGGTAGCAAAGGTAGCACTGAGAAATGTAAAAATGAATTGAACACTAAATATAAATGTTCTGAACCGATTTTAAATATGAAAAAAAGGAAAAGTAAATCACCATATCTGCAGTTGCACTTTTTATGGCCTCGACTTTGGGAAAGCATGGCCGTTTACTCTGCAAGAAAAAAAAAACAGGCATTAATTAACACTGAAGAACTTCAGTCATCTTTCTAATGGAGCTCCATAAAACCTGATATGTCCAAAATTAGTTTCCAATCAATAACATCAAATTTCGAAAACATAGTTCCGGACCTTCCAGTAAAATATACCTTCTCAAATCAACATAAAACATATGATTGCTTTGATGCTATCCATGAATATAGGGGCCCATGTCGATGTCATCACACCAATACGGACCAAAAAAAGGTCGACTTGAATATGATTTTTACCAGTAATAAAGGCTACCTCACTAAGTATTACAAATGCAGCAACATTGAAACTTTTAATTGAGAAATTAAATATCACTAATAAAGCCATTTGCTTAACAAAATATCTATCCCACTCTAGAGTAGAATGATTTTTTTTTTTTTATCATAGAGTAGAATGATTTTAATTTAGTTATGAAACCCAATATGCATGGACATCATGTTATACAATTCAGCTATCCATGATCAGTGAACTAAATATTTTATGTCTAATAAGATGATAAATAAATAAATAAATAAAAACTTTTGTACAATATTGCCCAAGAAAAATAGTATGTTACCAGCAGCAATGTGCAAGCATCACTAAGTTTATAGCCCAGAACCCAGTACATGTACGCCAACTGCCATTCATAACAAACATTCAGCATAAGGTATTAATGTTCGGGAGAATTTTTTATATACATATAAAAAAAGACCTACGCCAGTATTAAGTAGCAACTCAACAAAAACAAAATTGACATGCATACCGCAACAGCAGGTGCTCGTCCAAGTCCAGCAGTGCAATGTATATATGTCACACCACCATTTTTATTTACAGCCCTGTATAATTTGCTAATCACAGCTGGAAGCCGTAACCGTAAGTCAAATGAATCAAAATCCCTGAAATGTTAAAGTAGTCAGTTGTGTGAAGGAAGGAATAGCCCTTCTACCACCATTATACATGCACAATATGAGAAAGTCTAAAGCCAAGATCACTATTACTCTGCCATGAGGCTGATGCTGCCCAACAGTATGGGACAAGCTGAATCTATGTTATTAGTCCAATTGACAAAATACAAATATGGTTCACAGTTGGCCAAGAATAAGAACTCTTAGAGTACAAAGTTAAAATGAGACCTTCAAATATCATATTGAGATTTAATTTGAGATGATCCTCTAACATGGTATCAGACCCTTGTAGACCTAGAGGTCATAAGTTTGAATCAAGGCAAAAAGGGGACATGTGCCTGGACCACGTGCAAAACGTACCGGGCATGCATGTGAGAAGGCATGGTAGAGTATAAAGTTGACATGAGACCTTCAACTATCAATTTGAGTTTTTAGATGAGATAGTCCTCTAACAAGAACAAACACATTCTCAATTCATCCAAGGAAATCAAACAAACTATTACTTTTACTTTCCAATAATGACTGATGAAATAGGCATGTTTTCAAATTAGAAAATTGCAATATCAAAACTACTATTTTGTCATAACCTACCTTATCTCAGCACGCAAGTGTTGAATGTCATCATAGGTCTTGGCATACTCTTGTATGGAACCTATGTCAACCCCAAAATATCTAACAGTACTAGTAAAGGAAACGGTTGCTTCTTTTCTTGCCAAAATAATTAGTCATTGGCTATATCAAAATTCTTAGAAATTAAGTAGCAACAATACAACCGCAATTAAAGTAGGAGAAAACATTGATATTATGAGAATCAAAAGAAAAGTTAGCGAAATAAAACGTATTTGGGATACTCCAGATCTGGATTCTGTTGCAAGCAAAAAACTGTTTTCACTCCAACACTGCGAAGCTTGTCAAGATCTTCAGGGGTCTGACAATTAGGGGACAAAGAACATAGATAAAATTACAATTTTGAAGGAATTTGTTTTGAAGAACCCAGATTTTCAGTACTGTTTTAAAATAGATCACCTGTAAACAGGACCCCACAATCAAATCTGGACGAATGAAGTTGTAGTTCATTCCAAGTTCATGCCTATAAGTTAAAACTGCATTTAATTACATTAAAAAGAAATATTAGCCACAACTAAAGATTAAAAAAGCTAAAAAAAGACAAGAGATTGAGGAAACATACTCATCAAATTAACTAGAGCTTGAGGAAACATATCAAGTTAACCTATGAGTTATGGACCAAGATAACTAGAACTGTGTATGCAAACCAGTATATAATCCCATACATCAGACATGATTCTTTGATAGTAAATATTGCGATATTGTTTGGCCACATTCACGTATTTTGAAAGTCCATGTGAATATCAATATACAATAATATCATTCTTTCTCATTTTAAGTATTTCCTAAGCTTCGTCATCATGCTTAATACATCACAAAAACTTAACTCACCAGCACCCATAGCTTCTGTCATGTTATGACTGTATACATCGGACTTTTCGTCCTCTGCCTCAGCACCACTCATCTCAGTACTAGATGTGGAACCAGGAACTGCCTGAAAAAAAAAGGAAAAAAAAAAAAAAAACTCAATGATGTCAACAAGCAGGATGAGTGAAAACATAAAACTGAGAACTTCCAACCGAGAAAACTACCTATTTGATTAGCACACAACTAATTTCTTCTGTATTTATAAATATTGTTACACAACACAAAAGAAAACTACCTATTTGATTACCACACAACTAATTTCTTAAGTATTTCAGTTTGAAATTTTATCACACTGTTAAACAGTCTGATTCCACTCCACAAAGTGGTGTATATGCTTAAATTGACGACAAAACAAACAAAACGAATTTAAACATAGGACAGAAGTACATAACACAAGGAAGAAAAGAATCAAGATATCAACACAAAAATTCAAGTAAATGTACATTTCCACGTAACCTAATATCTCTAGTTAATAATTCAAAACACCATCACACAAACTGAATTTAAATGCTAAAAAATAAAAAATCAGCTCTAATGTTGAACAGTTAGAGCAATAATTGAAGTAATCAGTACATCAAAACTAAGAATAACATGTACGAAACGGAACACAGAAACTACAACCGTACCTTCAAAGCAAGACCACGGTAATGCAGATTAGTAGTATTCATCACTCTCTGCATCAATTAAGAAGAAAAATCTCAGGAAACAAACACAGAACATAGGTATATATGCATAGATTGAAGGAGTTCCACAGAAATGTACCAGCGTCCCCACAGCAGTGAACGAAGTCTTCCGTTGGAGTCCTCGGAAGCTGTGCAGAGGCACACCAGAAGATCTGAGAAAGAAAAAAAAAAATCAAAACGAAAATGATTAAGCAAAGGATTTGAGAAAGTTGCCGTGAAAGCAAATAGAGAATCAAAAACTGAAAATGAAAATGGAAATGGAGTCGACCTGGGAAGAGATTGGAGACAATTCATGAGTGAGGAGTAGGAGGAGGATCAGAGAAAAATCTCAGACAAGGAGAGAGAGAGGTTTTGGAAGAGTGATGATTTTTTTAAAAACTAAAGCATGTGAGATTTGCGTAAGTATATATATGGGTTGGAGTATGGAACAAAAGAAGGATTGGACTTTCCGAAGATTCTCGCTCAAAAAGCAAGGGGCCCGTGTAGTCTACGGTGCTGCCTCAAAAAGCAATCTAAATCACGACTCGAGTCTAGGGACCATATTATATAATTTGGGCCTACCTCTTTCTTTTGTGATTTTTATTTGTGAATTGCTTTGCCCCAATATAATACAACCTTGCAACGGGTTGGATAAAGCCGGCAATTTGGATCCGAATCCACGGATATCCGAAATTCAATCTGAGAAAAATTTGATTCAATTCAAACTGGATCAGATCTTTCTTGCAAAAAAATCTGAGTGGATCGGATCAGCCAAATCTGGTCATTTTAGTGTAAAACTTGCGAATTTGTCCAATATAATTCGATCCAATCCGAAATATTATCATATCGGATCGGATCTTATGTTTCAATCCAAAATCTGAACTAGATTTGATTTGATCTGATCCGACCGATTGTCACCTCTACAGTTGGGTGAGGCATGCCAGCTTTTTACACTCAAACCGGATTGTACCCAAACCCAATCCGCCCTAATCGAAGTTCGGTCCAAATTCGATCAAGCTCGGATTCACATTTTTGTTTATTTATTTGTACTTGTATAGAATTATTGTAAGGCTAAAGAACTAATTTTATACACTTGTTCTAAAAAAAACTAATTTTATACTTTATTTATTCCTTCAAAAAATAAATTATACTTTATTTATCATTTTTTCTACTTCTAAGTGCTAATTGTATAATTCATACACTTTGACTTCTCAAATTTAAAAGATTATCATTCACAACAAACCTCTGTTTCACAATGACACAATTCTTATTCTCGCATCCAAAGTAAAATACAAGGGTCCTTTAACGTTTGATTAACGGTATGCTTGTGGTACGTAGGCTATTAGCAATAAAAAACAAGTGTTCAAATAAAATCTCAATCCAAAATATTCTTAGTACAAAAATGACTCTTATTAACCTCGGATCAACAAGTAACGTCATATCTGTTACAGGCAGTGTCACAAAAATTCAATTACAATACGGAAACAGTGGGAAAGTCGAGAAAACCAAATCATAAAACAGATGCTCCTACTGTTAGCACTTAGCAGTAACTACTTTACTTGAAGTCACAGGTTACAACTTACAAGGTCTTAAACCTTCATAAATGTAAAGCGCAGATTCAGGATCTGTCGAGAATTGCTACACTATCTCTCTTCCGGTCGTGGCTTTAGCTGTATAAACCTACCTAACAAACAAGTATCTCATTTCTAATCTAATGGCCCAAACCCCCATATATTTTGATCATCCGAGGACTGTGGATCTCCGAAAATAGTTTTGATCTTCGGTCTCCCGGTTTGATCCCTTCCAAGAGGGAAGTTCCAAAACGAATCAGATTTCTCGAAGAATATGTAAAACGCAACAGCTGACGCCAAAAACAGTCCCAAGAGCAACAAATATATCTGCCACTCTGCAGGTGAGAAGGAAACTTATATCAGCCTCGAGTATAAAACATTTGGAGTACAAGAAAAACCAACCTTTCCAATCGAAGGGGACACTTAATTTGGTCACCACAGCTCCCCATTGACTTGTAGTAGAAAGAACAACCCTATGAAAGTGCAAACCAGGAGCAGATATGCAGTAAGTAACCGTATCGGTGTAAGGATATTAAGGACCGAAGATGATATATGGTTTGCTAGACATTTGAGAGAGGTAATTGTATAATTGGAGCCGTAAAAGAAATATTGTAGACAAGAAATATAATTTTGTATACAAAATACAAAAAGTACATGTTTGTAGAACAGGAGACCGACAAGAATGTGTGACAATTATGAACTAATATCAGAAAGCATTGAAAAAAAATCTATCTAGTTCTTGATCATCATTAACTGATTCTCTCTTGCAATTTCTAACAAACTGATCTTATAAAAAATATACAACGGACTCACTTAAGAAATAGCACCTTCTGTAGCGCAGGTCGATTGGTCGAACACAAACCATGTTGTCACCCAAATAGCAAAGGGAAGAGGCAAAGAAGTAACCATTTTATCAAGAACATATCATAATTTATGCTGCCAATCCTAAATGTTTAGGGAATGAAAACCTGATCTTCAATTATTCATTTTAAAACTTTGCTCTTCTTAAAAGGTGTGAAACTTAAGCAAATGAGAGGCTGACATAATCATCAATATAATAAGCTCTGGTAAACAATAGAAAGTACATCTTTCTAATTAGGAGAAACGAAACATTGATTGATAAAGAATTTGAGAGAACAATTTAGCAAAGATTGAATCATTTGAGAAGAAACGGAGATCAATAGATTTATCTGTTAGCAGTAATCAAGTAATATCATGTTTTGGTGGACCTTACCTTTCAGTTGGACAGAACTCTAGTGACTCAATGCATGCACCCATATGTAGCCTCCGACTCCAGTGGCAGATTTCCATCCTCTTAACATCAACCACACAAAAATCTCCATCTTTGCTCCCCCTGTACTTGACACATAAAACAAAACATTATTGAAAACAAGCTCTACAACTTTCCTAACCGAAGTCATTTAAAGCAACCTTATCTCATTCAACATTTGTAAATCCTCTTCTTTTTATCCACCTTTATGACAAACCTAGTCCTTTAATTGGCAACTTCCAACAGATTCAAAGCTCATATCCATGAAGGCTAAAAACAATGTCAACTAATGAGAAAAGTACAAGTGGCAATCTTTGTGCTTACTGGGCAAGATATTTTCCATCCAGGGTGATAGACATAATAGAAGCAGGCTTTCTAAGTAATCTTTTATGCCCAATTTTATTCCACGTGCTTATATCCCAAACAGCAGTGACAGCTTTTTCACCTGTTTGATTGCAACAAGTATACATCAAAGCATGTAATATGAATTTACAGCTACGAGAAACAGGATACACCATGCACTAGAAACAAAATTACCTATTTGAAGAGTACAGAATAAAAATGGCTTTGTCCCATCCTTGGAAAACCGACATAATTCAATCCTTTCATCCTGCAAAAGTGCAATACAAATGACATTCTACACTCCAATATATGCATATTTCCATCAAATATTGAAAATTTGAAGAATCATACTGCGCTTCGAGTCAAAGTGGTCAAAGGAACACCATCGTCTATCTTCCATATTCTTGCTGAACCATCAGTAGATGTTGAAGCTAAGAACTCCGAATCTAAACTGGAGTAAGAAAAACAGGGATGGCCAATTGTTGAGTTTGCTTATCTCATTCAGAGTAAGTTCAAACATGATGACCAAATAATGGGGAAAATGATTTTGTACTCTTACACCATGAAGTACATAAATAAATAAAAATAAAAATAAAAAAGTATACAAAGTTCCAATAATTTTCTACAATGATTTATCGCTGAGGGAAAATAGTACAAAATGATGTCTTCATCCACTTTTACACAACCATCAATCATTCATTTTCATTTAAGGGCAACTTCTATCTTTATTTTTGACTAAATGATTCCAGAAACAAGTAAACTGCTTCCTCTTGACTGTATCGATAATATATATATAGAAAGAATGAAAAACAATCAGATGAGCTCAATCCCACCTAATATCCATATCCTGAAAAGATTTGTGTGCTCGTGGTTCATCTAAAATGATGCGCATAGTTGCCCACTCCAAGATTCTAAGATGTCCATCCTACAGTTGGATAAAAACGTCAGAATATATAAGTTTGCATAGACATTACAAATCATGCAGTACCAGCCACCACGAAGCAGATAATAAATCATTGCACAGAAAGGTAACTCCTTACCACTCCACCAGTGGCAAACCTAGATCCATCGACACTGAATGCTAAACATTTCTGAGGACCAACATTTTGTAGGAGAGGTAGCTCTTTGGCCAGCAGCTTTATATTTTCTTCTTGACCATACAATTCAAACAACCTGCAAGTCAGTAGAAACATCTCATTCCAGGTCTAGACCACATCACAAGGAATGAAGAACACAATGATATAGCAAAGTCCTAGCTCATCAACAATTAGAGTGGACAAATTAAAGCTACAACCCCTTACGGCAATTTATGTGTACAGGAGTGTGTCTGCTTATGTTGTGTTAGGACAAAAAACATAATGTTTAGCAGAAATTGCAACCTCTACAAAGTACAATCAGTTCACCATGAATTGGTTGTTAGATCACTAACCTTTCATAAACAATGACATGATATCATGTTCACTGAATAATGTTGAAAAGGGGATGTACAATAAAACCTATGCATAGAAAGGGAACATGTCTCTACTTTATAGGACCGAACAAGCAAAAATCAATATTTCTATCAGATATTCTTATTACAGGAAGATGTCAATCAACTGATTCCCCAGTATGATTTAAATAACAAAAACGTGTCCTCTAGTATGATGATCTTTCTCAATGCAGTAGCCCCATTCATTAAAAAATCAACACAAATCTACAGGTGTTCAATCTAAAACTAAACCATAAGAGCTACTGTTCACTCCTTGATCAAATGCATAACAAGTCAACCACATAATTAGCACAATATCCTAAATAGATTTAGGAAGCCACTAATTTAGTAAGTATAGGATAAATTGAAATTTGAAACTCACTTGCAGCCACCATTGGTGGTGGAGCACACGAAATCGTCCCCGCTAGGATGCACTGCAATTGACACCAGATCACCATCAACTTCTTCAAGCACGTGTGTGGCCTAACCAAAAAACCATCCAGTTCAATTAGGAAACAAAAATCCAGCTTAAACCCCAACCCTCTGTTTGGTTGGCAAGAAAAAAAAAACAATGAGAAACGAAAATGGAAACTATAAAATTCCCTCTTAATTTGCACATTCCACTTCAGAAATTGCTTCTTTCTGAAGTGGAAGCAGAAGAGAAAAGGTTGAGACTTTGAGAGAATACCAGAGGAGAGGAAGCGAGAGAAGCGGTCTTGTGGTCGAAGGAGAAGATTTGGAGCTCGGAAGGCGTTTTGCGGCGCCTCGAGCGGCCCAATACGACGAGCGTGATGTTTTCGGGTCGTCGGATCCACGACCCGCACGTGACCGAACCCTGGTGTGACCCACCTACCTCCATCAAATGCCCACGAAAACCAGAGAATCGCAAACGAAGTTGTGGTGTTTGCGAAACTGGAACTGAAACTGAAGTGTCGACAAAAAACGGATAAAGATTTTTTTAAAATTTATAAAGAAGAGTGAGGAGTGTTTTCTGAGAGCGGTTGTTTATGGCTTTATGCTTCCATGGATGATGTGTTTTGTAGTTGATAGGTAAGGTACAAGCAATTATTGCACGATGTACAATACACGTTGGGATATGTTTCTGTTTTGGGTATTTTGGTAACTTGGCCGGGGAGGATCATCCAGCTCAAACAATGTCAAACAAATGTGTTTTTAAAAGTCTCGCGGAACTCTCCACCAACAACGAATCTTTCAAGACTCTCGCGGAACTCTTCGCCAACAGCACAGCTCCAGGACTTCCTCCGAAATCTGTCGACGTTGTAGCTTTTAAGAGTCACATGAAACTCTCCACCAACAATGAAGCTTCCAAAACTCCAACATAACTCTATGCCAACGATGGTGTTCTAAGACTTATGCGGAACTCTCTTCCAACAACGGAGCCTTTGAGACTCCTAATGAGCTCTACCCCAACGACGGAGCATCCAGGAATCTCATCCGATAACCAAATTCTAAATTCATCAAGAAAGTTCACTTACAAACCAATTTCGCGACATCGCTTCTGATACTCGGTTAAATATGAAGTCTTGAAGTCGTGTCGTGTTGACTTTCTTATTGTCCGAGTGTCAGGATGGTTGACGTTGGTCTTGGGTCAGGACTACAAGTTGGTGCTCTTGGTCTCGGTCGAGACTTGTCACCTGCGTAGATCAATACACTTTTAAGCGGAAACCTCATATGTGTGTCTTGGGGTCCGCCTCCGGCGTGAGAATCATGATATCTACACAATGTATATGTAAATGGTATGAAAACTCATGAATCGTCATAGAACGTTCGAAAATCTCGAAGAACACGAGAGAGAGTTTTCGTGCACTAAGGAATGAGTAGGTGTAAATGAGTTCATGTTACCTTAGGTGGAGGGTCCTATTTATAGACTTCCAACTAACCTGGTGGCATGGGGTCAGTGACGATTTGGTCCTCATTTTCTCCTTCATCCACGAGGAGCATGTCCGTGAGGGTTATAGGCACCTTCTCAAGTATTCGGTGTTGCAAGATGTTGTGGCTATTCTCATAACTCATGTGTTGGAGTGGTTCCATCAACTCAACCTCAAGAGTATATCTACTTGGTTTGTTCTTGTGCACTTAATCTTAGACAAATTCTCCTAAAAATAATAGAAGAAACAACTCTGCAAATTCGTCGATACTTGTTTTAAAGTGTATTTTCATATGTTTTCGCATTAATTAAAGTTCGAAGTATTTTATATAATATCTTCACACGACAAAAGTTTAAAACTGTATTGATAATTGTTTGAAGTTCATTCAAATGCAAAAGACATGCACAAAGGGTCTATTACCTATTTTTTGGATTAATAAAGTATAATTTAAGTGCAATAATTATAATTATGAATGGTGATATTGATAAGGAAATTTTGTAATTGCCAATGATAGGCAAATTCAGCAACACCACCATTTTCTTTTGCCCTTTTTAGGCAATAAACAAAATAGAAAAGAAAAAGAAAAAAAGAAAAGAAAAGAAAAAAAAGGAAAAGAAAAAGAAATATTGAGAGATTGATGACCATCATCTCTATTCTCTTCTTCTTCTTCTTCATCTTCAATCCCCATGCCAATTCCTTCCTCTCTTCTTCCACCAAATAATCTCCTCCTCCCAACCTCACCTCCACACCCATTTTTCCCCATAAGCTTCTACTTTTTTCTTTTCTAGGGTTTTGAAAAAAAATCAAATTTTGCATTGAACCCTCCAAAGCTTAAAGCTGATTTTGGTTCTCATGTTATGAATCAATAGTCATGACTCATGAGCAGAGAAAAAATCAATTTTTTTTTTTTTTTTTTTTGCTTTCTCTTTTGTTTTTCATCAGAGAGAATATAAAGGAATGACCTTTACCTGACCCAACCCTCCATTCCATTGGACACAGTGAAGCCTTAACTCATCTTCCAAGGTAGACGCTTTTGAGAGAGAGAGAGAAATTGGGTTTTTATTTTTTATTTGTTTGGTTTCTGGGAAAAGAGAAAGATGTTGGGTTTGTGGTTTTCAAGTATTGGAATAATTTGAGAGAGAGGAGAGAGAGAAAAAAGAGATGTTGGCAATGGAGAAGGATTTTGATGCCAAGCTGAGACTTCAGAGCAATTCGTCCAACGGTGGTGGTGGTGGGAATGTTCAGAGATCTAATAGCTTTGCGTTTAGGGCTCCTCAGGAGAATTTTAACATCCAGGATTTTGAATTGGGCAAGATCTATGGCGTTGGCTCCTATTCAAAGGTTCCATTTTTTCCCCCATTTTTGATATTTTACTCTCTTTTTGTTCTTGGGTTTGGTTTTGTTCTCATTATAGATTAGTGGGTTGTGATGGTTTTGGAGCTATCTGTCATTGAATTGTTGTTTTTGTTTAGTGAATCTATTTTACCATGTTATCAGCTTTCCAATTATGGTAGTAGTGTTGATGATCAGCAGCTAGTTATGTTTCCTGCACTGTATTTATTAGCTTATCTGGAGAATTTGGTGTCAAGTCGTTAAGATTTCATATGGGTCTTACTCTCGGGGACTGGAGAATAGCTTGGCAATTTTGGCACCAATAGGATGGGTGGTTCCTGCCCTCTTGTATTCAGTTTCTTAGAAATCGCGGTAGATGGAATGTAGTGACCTTATGAATCTCAATAGTCAGTATACCATGCATAATACTTGTTTTGTTCCCCGAAAACAGTTTTCATCTTTCTACTTGTGTCATGCTTTGTTTATGGAATTAAAATTAAATAGTAACAAGTATTCGGAGAATCAGTATTTGAGCCGAAGTATTTGTTTATCCATGTGATTTTGTAATTGCTACCATCATAGGACTTTTTACTTCATCTTGAAGAACTAGCTGAGTCTTTTGAAAATTGTTCTGTATTGGTTTGCACGTGAAATTGTTTTCCCAGGCTACCATTCTCTTAAGTTAGGTGAATGGTTGTGTGATATTTTGTATCCATTTAGAGGGATAACACCCACTAATTGAGAAGGAACTCCCCTGTTCTCATCAGTCTCTCATCTATTCCTTTGCTCTTCATTTCATCTTTTCTCATGCTTTTGTTTTTTGAAGTATGCTATAAGAATAATTAACCTCATTTGTGTTAGACATCCTAGCTCTATTTTTCGTCATTCTGTGATATGTGAGCTCATTCAATCTTCAGCACTTGTATTTATGGAGTTCATATTTGTTCTTCTGATGCCTGTGTACAAGCCATCTCAGTCGTAGTAACTTTGTTCTTTATATTAGTATCAGCAACAATGAAAGGAATAGCTCCAGCACTGCGGAGAACCTTTGCTTTGTATAACGAACAATGCCTGATTCCATTCGTTCTATCTAGCTTCTAAAATATACCTTTTGTTAATCACATTTTTCCCACCAATTTTGTGTAAGCATAACATACATAATCAAATACTATAGAGTAAAAGGTCAGTAGGTCACTGTACAACAGGAGATTCCATTCTTACTTCGGGAACTCACTATGCTTTTCGAGTTCTAATTTATTTCTGACTTACTAAACGGGATATAATTTAATAAGAAGAATGGGAATAGCACTTAGGCTCAAAGTCAAGTACTTTCACGGATTTGTATATAGTATTAAAAAAGAAATATGGATTCATCAGACTTCTTTAGAGAAAGAAGGTGAGCAAATGGAGTCTACTTATGCTAAGGAGTGTCCTCCTTTTAGTTAAAAAATTGAAGCCCTTTTCTCCTTTCCCCTTTTCACAGCCATCAACAGTTTAGCTGGCCCCATAAATCAACTATTTTTTATGTACCAGAAAAGCGGCTTCTATAGAATGGGCTTTGATTAAGCGACTATACACATATCCTTCATTTTTTTTACTGGTTGAATAAGTTCACCGTGGGCATTCTGTTTATACCTATCCGGGGGAGTAACGCCAAGTATGAAAGTCGCTAGTAAACTTTTTATTCTGAGGATCCTTAATGAAGTGTTTCAATACTGTGAATTCTTACTAAGTAGAATATTAGTGCTGGAAAATATTTAGTCACATGACAACTATTAGTGTTTATCTCCCTTTAGATTTACTGTGAATATTTAATAAATATTTCCCCAGGTTGTGAGGGCAAAGAAGAAGGATTCAGGAATTGTATATGCCTTGAAGATCATGGACAAGAAATTCATTACAAAAGAAAATAAAACAGCTTACGTGAAGTTGGAGCGCATTGTGCTCGATCAGTTGGATCATCCGGGCGTTGTGCGCCTATTTTTTACATTTCAAGATAATTTTTCACTCTGTAGGTATTCTTGGTCACTGTCAATTGAAAAAAATAATTATCATGCTTTTTTCCAATTCTACTTGGCCATTTTTCCACAGCTCTTTTTGTTCCCTAGAACCCTTTTGTTTTTCCTTCATGCTTACTGGTTTGTCCTACTGAATTCATTATCTGACTTTGGTATTTTTTTCTCATTATTTTGCAAAGACATGGCACTTGAATCATGTGAAGGTGGAGAACTTTTTGATCAAATAACCAGGGTAAGCTGGCACTGTGAACAATATGTCATATACTCTTAATGCTGTTGTAATCTACTTTCCACTTTTCCTAAAGATTTTTTTTTTCTTGTTTAACTCATGCAACCCATTTTTTCCCAGGTGGAACTAGTTATTTATAAATTTATCAATTCTTGTGTAAATAGTGCATTTTTACTGAATTTTCAGAAAATATTAACTACCTGGAACGACTACATCTATTTCTTTTTCATGGAGCTTGTTGCGTAATAGTGACTAACATTTGGTTAATTTCTCTAGAGTTATTTGCATGGTTGACTTCATTACTTTCTTTCTTCTTATTTTTCTTGTCTACAATTGCTTCCGGAGTCAGGAAAGTCCATATTCAAAGCATGGTTCCAGCAGTTGTTTTGTGTGCTAGCTTTTTAGTGTATGGAACTCACTGTCCATTGAATTTTTATATACAGAAAGGTCGTTTGCCAGAGGATGAAGCGCGGTTCTATGCAGCAGAAGTTGTAGATGCTCTCGAATACATTCATAGTATGGGATTGATACATCGAGATATTAAGGTATGTTTTTATCTCATCTGTGTACAATCATTTGTGGGTAAGCATGCTAAATGTTTTTTAATGGCAGCCAGAGAACTTGCTACTAACCGGTGATGGTCACATCAAAGTTGCTGATTTTGGGAGTGTTAAGCCTATGCAGGATAGTCAAATTACTGTCCTCCCAAATGCTGCATCAGGTAATATTAACATCTCATAGTGTAAGCTATATTTTATAGCATCGTTTAATCATTAGTTCAGCCTTTATCTTTGGATGCCTTGTGCAGATGATAAGGCTTGCACTTTTGTGGGGACAGCTGCATATGTCCCACCAGAAGTACTCAATTCTTCTCCTGCAACTTTTGGGTAATGGACTCTACTTCTCTCTTGGCCTTATATCCAAAAAGGGAAAAATATGGATTACTAACCACTATGATGTTCCAAAACATATGACTGCACTTTTTTATTATTTCCGTAATACGTTTCCACTCCGTACGTAAATGTGCTTTGCACTTGGCATTCTGTATTATCATAAATGTCATCTGAATCAAAAAATTATAAAGAAACCGAAAAGATGGAAGAATATAAAGTTGTTAAGTTTCAATATTGAAGTACATATAATTGCTTGAGCTTCTACAACTAAAACAAAATCAACCTTGTTAGTAGGATTTGGCTTTCACCATTATATTTAGCTCATTCAATTTATTTTTATCCAATGTGTGACTTCATCACCCTTTTCAACACTACCCCCCTCACGTGTGGGCCATTGCATCCTGCATTGCGACTCTGTTCAGCTTGGTTCTTCTTATTCATGTATTGCACATTGGATACCATTTTAATTTTTATCTTATGGATATATTTGAACAGAAATGATCTATGGGCCCTTGGCTGCACCTTGTACCAAATGCTTTCAGGAACTTCCCCTTTCAAAGATGCAAGTGAATGGCTTATATTCCAAAGAATTATAGCCAGAGACATAAGATTTCCAAATTATTTTTCAGATGAAGCTAGAGACCTCATTGATCGTTTGTTGGTAAGCACTAAATTCATCTGCATGTTAGTGTTTTTTTTTGGCATTATAGTTTATTTTCATTGTTTTCATGAAGTGCATAATATAGTGTTTAATCTACCATGCAACCATGATACAGGACGTAGAGCCCTCCAGAAGACCAGGGACCGGACCAAATGGTTATGCTTTGCTTAAAATGCATCCTTTCTTCAAAGGAATTGATTGGAAGAACATACGGACACAAGCCCCTCCAAAACTTGCTTTGGAGCCAGTGGTAAGTCAATGATACAAGTTCCTCTAAACAAGTCATGCAGAAATTTAAGTTCTCTTGCATTCTTTGCCTCATCTAGCTAGCTGTTCCTCCAAATCTCTTTTCATGTGACTTTATCCATATATTACAGTTACAATTTTCCTCTTAATGTTTTAGGCTCAACAGAGTGAAGGGGAAGAGACTCCTGATCACCCATGGAACCCTTCACATGTTGGGGATGGCTCAGCTAGACCAAATGACGGAAATGGTGCCGCCACATCTTCTGAGTCACCTGGTCATATAACTAGGCTTGCTTCAATTGATTCCTTTGACTCAAAATGGTAATGACAACTTCAACTTTATTCTCATTTCATATTTCCTGTTACAGAACCTGGTAATTCTTTCACATGCAAACTCTTCTAAGCGATTGAAACTCTTTGCTTGTCAGCTGTCACTAGTCTTAAATTCAAAGCATGCCTATAGAAGATGGTTTGAATTGGGTTGCCTTGTGTCGTTTATTATTTGCACATCTCTAATGAATTTCGGATCTGTTGGGTTTTACACATTCATATTCTTACATGCATGCATGCATGTACGCGCACATGTATATTGGTAGTGTAAAATAAAGTTTGATTTCAATTTTGATGCAAATATCTATGTTGTGCTAATGCAATTAAGCAGTTTCACACAAATTGGAAGCGGAACATCATACTTTTTTGGAGAAATAACTTATGTTGTTGCTGGGATTTAGGATGTAAGTATTTGACATATTCTTAGAAGTGCTCGGCTGAAAAATATTTTCGCTTTCAAGTTGTAATATTTTGTATATGTCAGTTGCTGATATTCTTGAGGTGGGACCCTTTGATACTTCTTCAATTCTACCCATGGCAATAAGTAACCCATATGCACTGTATGTATGTCTTAATAGGCAACAATTTCTGGAACCTGGAGAATCTGTTATTATGATCTCAATGGTGAAGAAAATTCAAAAAATAACGAACAAGAAGGTGCAGCTTATCCTCACCAACAAGCCAAAATTGGTATACGTGGACCCGTCAAAGCTGGTGGTAAAAGGGAATATAATATGGTCTGACAATCCCAATGACCTCAATGTTCAAGTGTTAAGTACATCTAATTTCAAAATTTGTACGGTATGTCACTCCTGCTTCCATATCATCTTCTGCAGCATCTATTATCTCAATTTACTCCTGTCTAAATTATTTGTCACGATATCTGGTTTACACGTGCAATATGGTACCATAAGCCCGATATCCTAGTTATGTTCTGTTCTTTATGTAGCTCGCTCAATTTTGTACATATCCTTAGCGTGTCGCTGCAATCAACTTGTGTTTATACTTTTTTCTCACGTACATACATTTAATGGTTCAGCCAAAGAAGGTGTTGTCTTTCGAGGATGCAAAACAAAGAGCATGGCAGTGGAAGAAGGCAATTGAAGCGTTACAGAACCGTTGAACTCTGCTTGGTCTTAGATGCACAATCTTCAAATGTTATTATATTACAGAGAAACACGACGGTTCATAAATATTGATGTCCCTCTGAGAACTATTTATTCAGTGAGAGGACAAAATTCGAGCAGAAGATTACCCTTCAAGTTATTCCAATTGTTGCCTGCAACTGAACTATAACGAAATTGATGTTTGTTCATCCGAGCTTTGTATGCTCGATACAAGTCCTAAGTTTTTTCCGATTCTATGTTCATTACATCAGTTATTGTATAAAAAAATTACAGTTAATGAAAGTTACTGTTTGTCTATTATACTACTTGATGGGAGATCTGGAGGCCATAAACAAGTTTTTGAGGAACTAAGACAGGTCACAAAACAATTCTTCAGGAGGCCAACAAATGGTAGATAAATAATGTCCATGTTGTAAGGCACAAGTCAATAGATCTGGCTCATAATTTTTCAGTTTTTAGGTTAAAAGGTACTTAATTTGGTTTCGCATATGAACTCAATATAGTACTTAGACTTTATTTACTCCAAAATGAGGTTTGAACTTTCATGCTTCGACTTAATTGATCGTTGTCCGTTAATTTTAACGTTAAAAATACTTGTGTGGTAAAAATAATATAGAAAATGATATACTAAAGTAATATTCACTTACACAACACATATTTAATTAAAAAAAAACTTAAGCATCATGTGTCACAAAATATTGATGATATGTTTTTCTTCTTTTTTATTATTTAAAATAATTTAAGTTTTAAAAAAAATATATAATTTATTAAAATGCCACGTGTTGCATCTTGATAGTTATATTTAATCTATTTTCCTTAAAAATTATTTATGACACACATGCCAAGAAGTAGTCGGTTCAAAAATTATAACTTCATATATTTTGACAAGTGACCATCGTATCAACAATTATTTGATTTTTTTTATAAATATTATATTATGTCAGATTATCATTTTTAATGAAAAAGTTATGTATCAAGGATCAATAATTTGGATCTTAAAACAAAAATTCAAGAAGTAATTTGAGTTTAGATTAAAAAATTCAATAAGCTTTATTTCAAGAAAAAAAAAACACTGAAAATTAAAGTAATCATAACAAAAGTTTTACTTTGGTTATGATTTTATAGGTATTGTTTGGAGGAATTGGTATCGGAAAAGACTCAAAGATGAAGATCGGTTATCGATGAAACTGATGTTGTTCAGGTCGTTGCTGGATTTAAAACTTGAGAAGACGGAATCAAGATTTTCGGGTTAGTTAGTTACGATTCAACACAATTCTATGATAAAATAGAATTTGTGTCTGTAAAGCGGTCTGCGAACATGGTGGCCTATGCGACTGTTAGGTCTGTAGTTCTATGTCAGACGCGAAATATTGATTACCGAGTTGTAACCGAATGATAATTTATTTAATAAAATATAACAGTTTCTTTCAAAAAAAAAGAAAAAGAAAAAAAAAAAAAGAAAGAAAACCTCCACGACGGGGTTACTTTCGTGATTATGTAAAACAGAGAGGGTCTTTCTTGTTATTTAACCCCTCACCTCTCTCAGTATTTAGGGTTTCCAGTAGCTAGGGTTTTGGCTCTCAGCAGAAAAGCGGCCAAGCAGCAACAACAGGAGCAGAGAAGCCATGGTTCTCAAGTAAGCTATTGTTCGATTTCTCCTCTGTTTGCTTCGTGGAAACGAAGTCCTCTTCTCATTGAAACTTATGATGATGAAAAATCCCGAACTTGAATGTTTAATTTTATTGTATTTTGCTATCAAACTAATAATTAGGGTTTGAGCATTTGTTTACCTCTGTCTGTTTCTTTTGACGCAGTGTTCTACTTGATCGCTTTTTAGTTACTGTGTGGATTTCATTGCAATAGATCGATTTCAGATGCTCATTGCGTAGTTATATTTTGATTTTATTGTGTTTTAAGCTCCCAATGACAGTGGGTTGATATTTTGCATGATTTGAATCTTACACTTCTGTATTGAAGCTCATTCCATTTTGCGAAATGGTCTTGGACTCAAGTTAGTGTTGTGGTAAAATCATATTCATTAATGTCTAAATTTATTTGAATTGGTAGCGAGAGCCATTGAAAATTTGAAATGGTAAATGAATCTTGTTGTCTAGTCAGGCTTTGTTTGTGTCTGGCCTACTATCACAGATGCATCTGGTTGTATTAGTTTTTGGTGTCCTGGTGACATGATATTCATAAGCTTATGTACTTCATATTTAAATATTAGCATTAAGTTGTTTTTAAAGGCCATTCTCAAACTATGCAGCTGTAATCATACAAGTAAATTAATTGTGTCGGTGTGTGTGATAATGGTTTAACCTTTGTTTTGAATGTGCATAATGGTTCTAATGTTGGTGTTTCAGGACTGAGCTCTGCCGCTTCAGTGGTCAGAAGATTTACCCTGGTAAAGGTATCAGATTTATCAGGTCTGATTCACAGGTAATTTTTTTTGAAATAGTGTCTAGTTCTATTCTTGCAGTTTTCCTTTGTTTCTCCTTCCTTTTTATGCATTGAAATTGTAATTTGCCTTTATTCCTCTTGTTTTCAGGTGTTCCTTTTTGCCAACTCAAAATGCAAAAGGTACTTCCATAACCGTTTGAAGCCTTCAAAGCTTACCTGGACAGCTATGTACCGAAAGCAACACAAGAAGGTACGGTGCATTGTTCATTATTTTATCAAAACCACTTGCATGCTTCAACCCATTTTAGTTTTGACATACTCTGCAATTCTCAGGATATAGCTGCAGAGGCTGTGAAAAAGAGGCGTCGTGCTACCAAGAAGCCTTACTCCCGGTCCATTGTGGGAGCTACCTTGGAGGTGATTCAGAAAAGGAGAACCGAGAAGCCAGAAGTGAGAGATGCTGCAAGGGAAGCTGCTCTTCGGTAGGCTTCTCTTTTTATAAGTTCAGATCATATATTGTAGTTTATACCTGAATGTACCTTATTGCAGTCAATACAGACTGGTTTGTTGCCAGTAAATTATAAACTTTCTTGAGCATTAGTTATTCAACCAAACCAAGTTCTTACCAAGAGTTTGTTTTTTGCAGTGAAATCAAGGAGAGGATCAAGAAAACCAAGGATGAGAAGAAGGCAAAGAAAGCCGAAGTGTCGGCTAAGTCTCAGAAACAGGGCAAAGGTAACATGCCCAAAGGTGCTGCACCCAAGGGACCCAAACTCGGAGGAGGTGGTGGTAAGCGTTAAGCTTCTGCATATGGACTAGAAGGTTGAAATCTGTGTTGGAGTTATTGCAGTGCTTTCTTGTTCAATTTTGTCTTAGATACGCATTCTGTGCTGTATTTCAGTTGGATATTAGTTGTTTTAAGTTGTAGTTAGAGCCTCAGTCCTGGCTGGTGACAGCTTTCTGAGGTTTAAATTGTGGATGTTTCAGAAAAGCTTAATACATTGTTTGCATGGTTGAATTAATTTATGTTCCTTTTCACTGATCAGAAGAATGTGTTTTCCTTTGGCACTTGACTAAACTTTGGAGATAGCATTGGATGGTTGTATATTATCAGAGCTACAAAGATGAAAGGGATGGAGTTGTTGCTTAGGGTCCTTTATTGACATGTTTCTGTGTATCCTTGTGTGTTCTATTTAGAGCGTTTGGGTTCTCGTAATGGCTCTTGCAGGCATTAGAGCTTCACAGGAGGTCTGGGAGGAGGTTTTTCCACATTAGGTGGAAGGCTCTTGCATAACTCGTGTGATCTCCATTGAAATGAAGATGAGTACAAGTGAAGTTTGTTTTCGGTTCTCTAAAAAGGCCCACAGAAGATATGGGCCGTTAAGAGAAACATTTTTATCCAATGTGATAGATTATTCTAGTTTTACGTTTGACTAATAATTGGTAGACCCAAATGTGATTTGCAGTAGACTATTCTAGTTTTACGGTCTACCTATTCTAGTTTTACGGTCTACCCATTGTTGGTAGACCCAAATGTGATATGAGTCAACATAGTTAGATATGCACAATTTTTTACTTTATATGATAGATCATTTTAGTATCTTGGACTCACAGTCGACCTACAATAGGCAGGCTCAAATTGAATTTTAAGAGCATACAAAGTTACTTTTAATCTATATATAATTTTGTGTTACTACCAAAACTAAATAAAATAAGGTTGCGTTTGGGAACATGAATTTGATTTGAAATTCATCATTTGAAATTTTGAATTTGAAATGCTGTATTTCAAATACAAATGTCTGGGAAATCACAGAATTTCAGATAATAAGGTAAGAGCTGTCATTTGAAATCTCATGTTCTAGACATGTCTTGCATACTATTCAAATCCAAATCTGAATTTTTAGAGTTCTCAAACACCTCATTCGACTCAAATCCAGCATTTCAAATGAAATGTTGGTTCCCATACACACCATTATAAATTGAAACCCATCATTTTTATTGCAATCTAACATTGCAAAAGCAGATTGGGCTCCAGTAGACCCAAAAGACAGGTCCAACAATGGCTTTACCACCGGTTCAAAAGCCACCAGGTTTCGAATCTCCAAAACAAATGTATACAAGTTATATTTGTGATTGGTCAAACAAATATGTAGTTTGATTTGGAACGTGGATTCTAGACGTTGCTCGTCAATTTCAAGACACCTCCCATCCCCCAAATATCTCTCTCCGCTTTATCCGCCGCTTCAAATTCAAAGCGCAATCTACACTATCACTCGCAGAGTCGCAGCCATGGCCGAAGACAACACAGAAATGGTGACTCAACAACAACCGCAACGACACCCAAACCCTCTCGACAACCTACTAGCGCACTTCCAAAATTTCAAGCTCAAAATTCCCCAATTCAACAAGCAAACCAATCCAGATGTTGTTGTTGTCAAAGAGGAACTGAGCGCCAAAGAAATCGCATCTCAGAAACCGGCGGTGGTTAGGTTCCCGGAGAGGCGGAAAGCGCCGGAAACTATTAGGCTCCACGACGAGGAGGAGGAAAATCCTGAAGTCGCCAAGAACCAGAAGAGCCCTGCAGTCATGTGGCAGGTTTGTTTCTATTCATTTCTCACTGTATATTTGTCGGATGCGTATCGATTTTCTCGTTGTTTGATTGCTGAGAAAGCTGACTATTAGGTTTAGTCTTGGACTATGATATGGAGGATTTAGAATTTTAGATTGTGTGTTTGTGATCATTTGAGGAATTTTTGTTTTAAAATTATAGGTTAAATTCACTTGAATATAGTTTGTTAAAATTTTATTTTGAATTTTGTTAGAGGTGTCCCTTTCCAGTTTGAGGGATTACTTGAATTTCGTCTTGTTTTTTGGCCATACTCTTGAAGCCTGAAACAATTTTTTATTTGGCATTGAAAACAATTTGACTTAATAAAGTCATAAAATGATTATAACTTCTCTCACATATTATCCAAAATTTGAATTTCATTTTATGATACTTCTTGCATATTCAATTAATGCAATTTTTCACATTTCTAATACTGTTATACAATTTTTTTGGGGGGTTTCACTTTTGCAAAAATAGAATGAAATGTGAGTAGTACAGAATCCTAAATTTTTGAACAGGAAGTGCTTAGGACCCCCACTCTATCACGTACGGAAGTCCATAAATTTGTTAGGTTGATCAATATGCCTTATTTTGGTGTATAACATTTTCTTTGAAAAAAATCAACAAGTCCTTTCTCAAGCTAATGGGAAGGACTTGAAGAAAACAATTTGTTGTGTTGAAAGAAAAAAGACTTGTGGTAGTAGCTGGAATCAACAGTTATTTTAGCCTGATTTTGTGATGGATTCAGGATTGAAACATTGTCCAGTCCGCATGCTTTAGGCATGGACAATGTAAAAAGTTTATTAACATTTAAAAGAATGATCATGGTGATTAGAGTTATCCTTCATCGGTTGTTCTTTATTATGATATGATCCCTTCAATGATTACGGGGAAATGATGGCTAGGCAGACTATTTGGAGGCAACCACCTCGAAATGGACCTTCAATATTAGATCTTGATATGATGGTGTAGTCTATGTGGGTTCTATAATGACATATAAGCAAGGGCTGATCCTTTGGTGCAGTTTTTGTAGCGAATAAATCCTTTATCATGTAACTTGGCTATAGGAAGTCTCGTTTTGCGACTTGTGAGGTTCATTGTTCTATTATGTTATGCATGGAATATAACACGTCATTTCTGTGCTCCCCCATCCTTTTTCTTCGCCATTAAACTTGATGTGTGGAAAAATACTGATATTGAAGAGCCAGTGTGAAACCTTCTTGAGACACTATTGTTTGTAAGTTTCATGCAGTCACGAGATATGGGACACAGCACAGACCCTGTGGCACACAATTTTCTTGATAAATAAGACATGATACATTAATGATGGGTTGATAAAAATTAAATATGTAAGACATAAGTAATATATATTGGTGTGAATCATGTAGTTTAATCTTGATTCGTGCCGGGTAGAACCACAAGGGCGGCAAAGTTCATTATAATAAAAAATATAAGCCTCTGTGTAGAAAGATAACAGAAGTGGTGATGAATACACGAATGAGAAGATGGAAACTCCTTAGGCCAAAGGTGAATCAAGGTATACGTGGATGATAAGACTATTTACATAACAACTTTGTAATGTTAAGATAATAAATACAGCATACTCTTTGGCCTGACTTGGTCAAACTTGAGATTCTTTAGCTTTCTATCTTTTTCTAGTTTCACATTCTACCCATAGTTTCATGGTTCCTACAGTAAGTTTTCATGATTCATGTTTGTGACTCTCAAGTCTCAACCATTTTAAAATAACCCGAGCTTGCTATGCTTGCCTGTTTTCATATTTTTGAGTTGTGGATAAATCTTTTCTGCTTCGGGTAATATGGGTTGTTTCAGCTTTGGATGAAAAAGAGGGTATGGTTAAGTTTTGCATTTACTTTTCCTTTCATTTCGATGTTGGCGGTATTGTTTTTGGATTTGGTTTGCTGCTCTTTTGCTTTGACTATAGAATAGAAAGCAGGTGTGCAATGTGCATTTGATCGGTTCTGAGCCATGTTTTGTAATTGATGAATCTGCTTTACTCAGATTTATGCGGTGGGAGTGTACGTTCTAGCAAGATGGGCGTGGAGTCAGTGGCAGAAGAGGAAGGATCTAAAGAAGCCTTCGGATGATGACCAAAATGATAATTAGGGAATATATAATGTTATGGACAATGAATTATACCTCCAGTTTTTCATTTTTTTGTTATATTTCGTTACATCTTAACTTCTTTTTTCAATCAACACTAAACTGCTGCTCTACTATATAGAGCAAATTGTATGTCAATTTATATTTCTAATTTTTTTCTCTGTTTGATTTTAAGTGTATCTGGCCTTTCGCCATTTTTATTTTTCAAAATCGTATTTAAAGCTTCCTGGGTTTGTTTAAAATATGACCCAATTGAAAGTTGAAATCATGATTAGAATGGGGCATGAATGGATACGAGCATTGAGTATTAACGAACTAATAAATGAAAATATCAATATAAGTTATATTTTTTTTCGTAAAAGATAAAGGGAGACGGAGTCTTTCAATTTGTATCCAGCTATGAATCCAATATGAGAATAATTAGATCAAATTTGAATATCCGATCTTATCAGTTTTAGATTGGTCTAGATCAGACACATTTACTTATTTTAGTGTAAAAATGAGTGTGAGATCCGATCTATTCGTAAGACTTCAATTCAAAATATTACCAAATCATATTTCATGTTTTATAACCTTTTATTATTTGTTCACTAAATTTAGTGCACTTTTCTTATTCGTAATTTAAAATAGATAATATAATAATACGATATTCAAATTTCGATGCTCTTGTGCATATGTTGCACATATTAGATAGAGTATTATTATTATTATTTATCTACTTTGTACAACTGTATATGATAAAAGACATTGTTATTCATGTTTTCTATTGTTTTATTATTTATTTACTACCTTTAATGCCATTTTTAATATATATTTTTCAAGTAGAGTAAATAATACAAAAATCAACAAGACTTGTCGTACCAAACAATTTAAGCGCTTCAGAATCCTTTTAGGCCTCCTTGCCTTTTTGGGTCGACTTGACTTTCACATGTGTTATTAATTAATTAAACTAAAATAAGTATGCGTTATATATTATTTATGAACTTATCTAACTTGTACCACACATGCACAAATTAAGGGACAATGAAATTTGAGTTTTGTATTATTATATTATTTATTTTATTTTGAAAATATAAAAAACATATTAAAATTAATTAACAAATAATAAAATAATACAAAAAACGCAAATCTCAATATCCATTATCATGTGCAAGAGTTGCACAAAATTGATAACAATTGAAGGACATGTTATGACACGGTCAAATTGAGCGCAATAGAGATGGTTGTCATCTTGTATATGTGTTAATTTTTTTTTTTCAAGTGTTATTCTAAGTCCAAATGTCAACTCAGTATTTTGTTTATGAGTCTCGAATATGTAACATGCGCGAGGCAACGCACCTAGATGTGTTTTTGAAACAACGCTACGAGCATGAGAGTAATATCTTGGCCAATGGCTTCCCGAAGTTGTGGGTGCCTCCCTTGGTCGATCCTGAGTTTACCTTCGAGGGGGATAACGCTAGACAGGATACGAGTCATCCAACCAACTCAATTAGGAGGAGAAATTGTATATCTTCTAACTTTGTAAGAACTGTTTTGTTTGCATATTTTTAAACATTCGAGCATGAGTGAGATTGTAAGAGACAAATTGAGATTGGAAGCATTAAAGATTGAGATGGGCTTGCTTGAACAAGCATTCTTCAATATTTACAATTTGTAATCTGTATTGAGTCATGTATGATTCTATTATGTATTTGATTGTTTACACAACGAGAGTCCTACAAAATAAGGTGTTTTTTTCTTCATCATTAGATTTAGACTAATTTGCTAAGCTAAATTAGGCTAAATGAGTTGGCCTATCTTAATGATTTTTCCACCTTAGGATAATTTTTGTAGGACTTGACCTCTTAACATTTGTACTAAGATATATTGGGCCAAACGGTTTAGGCGTTTTAAATTCTTTTTGAAGTCTCAGGTTCGAGAATCTTTGCCGACAACAGTACAGGGTGAAGTTTGAATCAAAAGAAGATAACTACTCATATCGTGTAGCTCAACTGATAAAAGAATCTGAAAATTTAACTAGACGGTTTAGAATATAGGGTAATGGGGTAAGTAACCCGTCCGCGAACAACACTACATTAAAGATTGAGATTGGAAGGCGTCAGTTTGACTTTGACCCCAAACTTAACGTGTACAGTTACAAACAGCAAACTACTAACCGCACGTTTGTGCCCAATGACAAGTCCGTTATCACTCGTCGGTTACTTAACTATTTATTTCTCATCATCTCACTCCGTTTCTCATTATCGTTTGTTTCAACGATTCCGTCACTCAAAATCTAACGTCGTCTACTCTCCCATCTTCTCTGTCTGTTCCAAACCCTAACCCTCGAATCAATCCCTTCATCTCATGGCCACCGACGACTTCCCTCTCATCGCCGGCGACCACCACGCGCACCCTCCTCAGCCCCCCATCCACGCGCACACGCGCGACAGCCCCAAGAGGACCATCGCCACCGCCGACGAGGGCTCCGCCAACGGCGACTTCTACGCTCACTCCCTCGCCACCGACGGCGAGTCCGATCGTAACAGATCCGGACCTGCGAGAGCTCCGGTTCTCCGGGGAAGCCCGTACTACTACCAGAAGAGGCCGAGGCCTAACGGATCCGAATCCGAGTCCGCGAGCGAGTACCGGAAGGATCGCGAGGAATGGAACGGGACGGCGATCGAGTGCTTGCTCGAGGCGTACACGGAGAAATTCAACCAGCTGAATCGCGGGAGCCTCCGGGGGAGGGATTGGGAGGATGTGATGGTCGCCGTGAATGAACGGTACGGTGACGTTGCCGGCGCCGGCGGAGACAAGCAGAAGGCGCGCAAGAGTATGGAGCAGTGTAAGAACAAGATTGATAATTTGAAGAAGAGGTATAAGGTTGAGCTCCAGAGGATGAGTAGTGGTGGCTTGACAGTGAGTAACTGGCATTGGTTCAAGAGGATAGAGGCCATTGCAGGCAATTCACCGGCTGCGAAGGTCGGTGAGAATGAGGAGAT